>CM024626.1:49107151-49177131 GCA_014182585.1 Eucalyptus coolabah
TGAATTCGAGTAAAACATTCATTACGATAATAAGATTTCAACTAAAATGGATGTTATTGCCAGTCATTGCCATAAATATGTTTCAATTTGAAATAACAAACTACGTTAAAGGATTGAAAAATACCGAGTCTTGGAAGCATTTTTGAAAGGATCCCCTGATAAACGGGCATTCATCAGTCCTTTTGACATGTGTGAAGGAAAGAGCTGATCCGACCATACGCATCCAGGACACAACTTGAAACAGCGAGTGAACTTCTAATCAAGCCATATAGTCTATGAATTAGTTCATCCATGGTTGGTTTGTCTGAAACAAGCGCCTACAGTACTAATGACTACTGTCATAATCTCATCGTTTGCGTGACAGGAGAATCCATATGCTGATGAGAAAGTAACAAAGAAAGGAGTTGGACGAGCACGGAATGGGATTGAAGTAGAAAAAGCTCAACGTTCACAACCGAGTAGATGAGCTCGGCCCACTGACGAAACAAGGAAAGAGAACATGACAATTTCAAGCTCGAATACGACAATGTTGTCCACTGTGGGGGTGTGATTGTTTAATGCTTCCTGGGTTTCTCCAGCCTCGATCGGAAGTCGTCCTCCATGAGCGGCAGGCCGTCGCGCAGCTTCACCTTGGGCTCCCAGCCAAGCAGCTCCTTGGCTTTGGAGATATCCGGCTTCCTCTGTCGGGGATCATCCGGTGTGTTCTCCACGCTGGCAATCTTCACATTAGGATTGATAAGCTGCGACATCGCATGATTGTGTGTCAATAGAAAGTGGACATCAAGACCATTAAGAATTATGTATCCTCAACATCTCTACAATGAATCGCCGGACATTGGATGAGACTCAAGTACAGGTATACAGATCAACAATGGATTGATAGAGAAAAAAAAAGGCACACCTCCTTAACATTCTCCGCGAGCTCAAGCATAGTGAATTCACCTGAAATGCCAAATAAAAGTAAGTTGGAAAATATTTTCATCACACACCAGACCATTTTTGTCATTGAAAAGGTGCAGCGTCGTGACCTGGATTCCCGATGTTGATTGGTCCAGTATGATCTCCATCCATCAGTCGAATAAGGCCATCAACCTTCAATTTTTCAGGAATAGAGTTAATGCTCTGGTACTGTTGCTACCTCATATCTCATTAGAACAATATGACAAAGGATGTATAAATCTCTAATACCATATCAGAAACATAGCAGAAACTTCGAGTTTGAGTTCCAGGCGCCTGAACAGTCAAGGGCTCATCCCTGCATAAGCAGCATTTTTTTGGTGACGCTGATGCAATAGGATTTAGCCTCATTCCAGGAGTCTAAGCATGGCAAAGATGTTTGGACAGTAGATGAAAAATTTTGAGTTGCAAGAAACAGCAGGCCTACCGAATTGCTTGAGCAATGAAGTTGCTAACAACACGGCCATCATCAATATTCATCCGGGGTCCATAGGTGTTGAAAATTCTAGCAACCCTTATCTCTGTCAAGGTTAATAAGTCGTGTAAGAATGAAGAGATGTTTAAACCGAAGATATAGATAAGACCTGCACACCAAGCTTGCAGTTCTCATCAATAGGTAAAGTGGCATAAGGAAATGTGGCATTTTACCTATCCCGTGCTGCCTGTGATAATCAAACATCAAGGTCTCAGCAACACGCTTCCCTCATCATAGCAGCTTCTAACTCCTGTGGAATTTCGACAACCACTTTAGTAATCAATCAGAAATTCTTCCAAACTAACTCGTTGGAACATTCTTGCAAACATTCTTGCCAACACTCTGCCACAGTACCACGAAGTAATACCCCTCCGTGTACTTAGAGAGTTAAGATACTCAGTGAAAATTACCATGTTGTCACTAGGAACAGGACCCATTTTCAATGAGACAATTTAAACATGATGCAAAGAACTCAACCTCCTATGACCATAATGCAAAAAGCTTTTCCCCTAAGTCTTGACTAAGTAAACATACCGATCGGGTTCACATTTCCCCAGTAGCTTTCGTCCTGAGGATGCACAAGAGGATCACCATAAACTTCCGAAGTAGATGTCAGCAAAATCCTGTAATGATTACCATGAGCATTACTGACAAACTAAAGACAGTTTCACTGTCAAGGCGCCAATAGGGACAGTGGACCCTAACCTTGCTCCAACACGCTTGGCAAGACCCAGCATGTTCAAAGTACCAATCACATTGGTTTTTATGGTCTGTTCAGCATCAGATTTTTTTAGTCAGATTTTTAATAAAATGCAAAAGCTGGTGGGGAGCGGGGGTGTTGGGTATGAAGGTTGTGGCTCAACCAACTGATCCCGATAGAGAGAGAGAGAGAGAGAGAGAGAGGCACCTTGACAGGATTGTATTTGTAGAAGATTGGAGAAGCCGGGCAAGCAAGATGGTAAATTTGATCAACTTCCACCAGCAATGGCTCCGTGACATCTGCATGACGTACAGAGGTCATTTTCCCAATTTCAGCCGCTCCATGGATGTGATGATACAGTTATTTAAAATGGAAGAGAAAGGTGAAGATCAACAGCAGTAAACTTCAGACTTGGAGACCAGTTAGAAATTTATAATAGCATACAAGACGGTATCATGAAGTATGTACACTCTGATGCTTCCTCAATTATACTGTTGTCAACACTTCATCCTGAACAAAATTTCGAAAACTATGTCACTAATCTTGCTTCTCCATCTACATTTGGGATTTCAAAGTTGCATCCCATGTTTTAATGCTCTTGGCCAGACTAAAAGAGAAAAAATTAGCCAGGTGTCCAGTGAAAATCTGAGTTACTTTTTGAATTCTGATCGAGCATTGGCATAGAAAGATGGCAATTGAATCCAATATTTCAAGGGTGGATTACCACCGGACAGCGCATTTTCAACCGTCTGTGATTGCTCTGCTAGATATATAACAAGCTAAAGAAGAGATACCATGGCGAATTAGCTCGAATCTTGGATGGCCAATCCATTTCTTCAGATTATCCTTGGATCCAGTGAAATAGTTATCTGCAACAATCACCTATGACAGAATAATTCAGAGAGTAAATGACGATACCGATATAATTGATGCAACGGTATGGTACATTAAAGGTTTTAGCCATAAAAAAGAAAAACAGTGTCAGATAGTTTAATAATTAAAAACCTTCAGGATCAAAATTTATCTTAATCCATCGAAGAAAAAAGCCCGTCAAAAGGCTATAAATCAGTTGCTACGAGAACTAACCTCATTCTTCTCATTTTCCATCAACTTGTCCACCAGGTGAGAGCCAATAAATCCAGCCCTCCAGTAACCAAAATCCTCATGTTGGACTGCCAAGAGAGAATTTCTTTATAACCATATCAAAGGTAATATTCACAGCACCGATATGAATATTAGATTGAAGCAATTTGGATATGCTTTAACACCATAATGAACATGTGTTTGCATCAAATAAGAAGGTGCAGGGCGAACCTGAGCAAAGACGACAGTACTTGAGCTTGTCAAAATGATAAGCAATCAGACAGAGACATTTCCTACTTTCTAGAATGAAATTTGATTCAGAACATAAAAACTCAGACGACAGTTTAGAGTCCACGACAGGAAACAAAAGCTCTCTTGCATAGAGCTTTTACACCTGCTGCTTAAAAAAGAAACCGATCACCAAACATTGATCCGATGTGCATTTACCTGGAAAAATTTCGAGAATCTCAAAGGAGAGGGAGATGGGGATGGTTTCGGAGAATTATGGTTCTCGCTCTTCGCAGCCTCGCCATTGCTCGAACAAAAATCTACTCTGTTGAGCATTGAAAAAAAGAGACGGTCAGTCTTATCCTAACAGAAACAAATCCACAAATTCAACTGTCCTGATTGCAGACCAATTAACCACAAAAGACGTATACAGAATTTCCCAACCAATGCCTGTGGAGGAAAGGAAAGCACCGAGTCAAAACCACATAGGCAAAACAAAGATTAATGCTTGGAATGTCGTCCGAACGAAACAGCATATAGGGTCAAGATGAAGCAACAGAATGCTGAGACCTTGGGTTTTTTTTTTTGCCCCCTTTCTTGATGGATGGGCTAAGTCGACGACTCTATATATATAGAGTGCTAATCCTAAATCAGATGGGGCACTACCAAACTGCTCCAACCAGAGAGAGAGGGTGGGTGGTTAAATGACAGCGAAATCTTTGAAAGCAAGAAAAGGCAAAACACCAAGCAAAGCTTCACAACGACACAAAAGAAGAGCCCCACCTAAAGGCGCAGCAATCAACAGGCGCAACCCACGAATGAAAATAAACAATTCGTGACAACACTGATACCAAAGAAATCGAAAATCATGATTGCACAGAGAGAGAGAGAGAGAGAGACCCACAAGACAATGTTTAAGGTTTTCTGCAAGATTACTCCAGAGAAACAGAGGGAAAGATCTGGTGGTGTTCTGCTGCCGGATCGTCTCCTGTTAAAAAGGCCGAGGAAAACTCGTGCGACAGTCCAGGAACTGCATTGCGCACCACGTCATGACGTGCTTTCTCTCACTTGCTCGTTTTCATGCATTTCATGCGTTGCCATGTTTAAGGTCTGGGAAGGTCAGGGAAGGCAAATCACCCTTTCCCTTTTTTCTTTTCGACTTTTAAAAGTTGAAATATTCCATATTCGAAAGTTAAAAGATTTTTCGCGTTCTTGAACCGAGTGGAAAACCCAGCAAAATAATTAAACCTTGATCTTATAGAAAGTATATTAATTAAAAAGTTAATATACCAAGTGAATTCCAAAAAATGACGTTAATTAGAATGTTTATGGGAACCTTGTTGGCATTATTATGTCATCAAATTCAAAACTTGTAGAAAATGAGAATTTGAATATGGCAAAGTCCATTGCGTGCTTATCCACAACGTTGGATCCAACACATCACCTTTGACCTCGTCATCAGTACAGCAACTTTGGTGGTCTTGTCACCCGAATATGGAAATTCCACTTTTTTTTCTTTTTTGTTACCCATCGATACGGTATGCTAATTAGGCAGGTGAATCGGGTAAGACGTACATTCTTAACATGATTAGGCAATTTTGAATAAGTACTACTGATTTACTCAATCCAACCTCGTAGAGAAATAGATGAATTTTCAACAAATCAATTGAAAAATCATATTATTTGAATCGATACACTTTTCTCAAAGAGCACTATCTAGAATCATTTTGATGGCTTTGGCCAATAAAGACGCGTTTGGTAACGATTCTATTCTCGGAAGGCGATTCTAACTAGAAATAATTATTTTTGATTTTGTTCCCGGAACCGATTCGAGTAAAAAGCGCGTCCTCGTAACCGTCCAAAATTTTTTATTCTGAATAAAATTGTGTTTTATATTATGTTAATTGATTCTATTTCAAATTAATTTCTTTTGATTTTTAAATAAATTTTAAATAATTTTTTTACTTTTTTTCTTTTCTTTTTTTCCATTTTTTCCTATTCTTCTTCTTTTCTTCATCTCGGCCGGTCGGCGACCGGCGACTCGCCCTCGATGAGGTCGGCCTTCGTCGGCCGAGCCTCACCCAGCCCCATCGGTGGCCAGGCCGGCCTTGCCGGGGCTGGGCGAGGCCGAGCCTTATCGGTGGCTGGGCTTGCCTCCGGCGACCGGCGGCGGACGGTGGCGGGTGGTGGTGGACGGCAATTGGGATGACGAAAGGGAAGAGTGAAGGTTTCACCATTTTGATTCTTTTTTCTAATTCTGATAGAGAATCAATTTTTTTTTTTTTTTAATTCTCAAATCTTGTCCAAAATTGTTCTCGGGAACAAAAATTTTACCAACTAAATTCTCGTTTCAAACTGATTCTGAGAACAAAAAATCAGAATCTGGCACTATTTGACATGTTGACAAACAGGCCCTAACAGAATATTAGCTTAAGTTCACATCTAGATTTTTCGATGAGGATAAACATTTATCCATCACGTGTTTTGAATTACCTCCTTTAGTGAGATATACCGGCCGGGCACCTCCTCCCCGTCTCCAGGTCGGAGCTCATTTCCTTGAACCACGCCTAGGATTGGTTACCCAGAAAGGCTTCATGGGGATCAAGAGTAGGTCCTTAACCACGTAGGTTGGCTGGGTTTCCTAATGGGGATCTTATCCCATACTACTCACCCCTCACTTGCCTTTAAATGGCTTGTGAGGTGGAGCCTTCCCGAGATATCCAATTCAGGAGGAAGCCTTTTAAGGACATGTTTAGGTCTAGCGAGATATACTTTTATCATTCGTGTAGAAACGAACCATTGTGCAACACGTTTGTATCATATATAAAAATGTAGGGAACCATTGTCATCTAGTGGCTGTAGTTTAGTGGTAAGAATTCCACGTTGTGGCCGTGGAGACCTGGGCTCGAATCCCAGCAGCCACAATAATTGTAACTTTTTTGTTCATCATATATTCTTTACTTTAACTTCTTTCTTTTATAAAAACTGGGAAATTTATTTAGCCCAATTTTGTTTACGAGACGGCGAAATAGGTCGTGTTAACCGGTACTTCGCATTTT
This sequence comes from Eucalyptus coolabah, assembly GCA_014182585.1. Taxonomy (NCBI): domain Eukaryota; kingdom Viridiplantae; phylum Streptophyta; class Magnoliopsida; order Myrtales; family Myrtaceae; genus Eucalyptus; species Eucalyptus coolabah. The sequence goes on from CM024626.1 coordinate 49,113,654, forward strand.
CACTAAACATAAGATATATAATCCTTTCTTTTTTGTCAGAAGCTTAATTTTGTTGACGTGATTGTGAAATGGGGCATATTAACCGATACTTTACATCTTAACATATAACTTATAAACAATTTTTATTTCAAATGCACATTACATTTTAAGAACTCATAGTATCAATAATTATGAAAACTTTTCCCGAAATGAATGTTTGATCGAAATTTTTAGGAATTGAAACTCCTATTGGCCTTATTTGGTTTATATCATAATTGAATTTGTTATTTGATAAATAGCCTTAACCGTGCATTCGAAGAGTATTATTTATAAAATCAAAAACTAATACGTGTGCAACAAATTTATTATTTATTAGTTCTCATTGAATTTTACAATTAAAATACCAAGTTTGATAACATGTGAGAGTTGATGGGCTTACCAATTTTGGATTTTATTCTTCATTTGTCATAAAGATACTAACTTATAATTTTTCGTGATATAAATTCGATTTAATAAAAATTAATGAAAGATAAATCTATGATAAACGTATCGGTTTGGAATTTTTGATGATGTGAAAATAATATGAGATAAATCTATTGTACGTGTACTAATTTGAGATTTATGATACTTAAAAATTAATTTGGGATATATCTGTCATAAGTATAGTTTGAGATTTTCATAATATTATTTTTTTTAATACAGTTAAAAGGTGGGGGAAGAAAAGGAGAGAGAGAAAAGGGGAGAAAGTATGGGCCTGGGGTCGTGAAAGAGGCCCAATCCAGAATCCACGGCCCTTCACGGCTTCGCGTTAGGATTGCGACGGCGATCGTCGCGACAAAACCTTCAAAGCCGCCGACGAAGAAGAAAACAGAGAGACAGAAAAGGAGGATCGTCCTCTTTTTGTCTCCACCTGTCCGATTCAGATCCGATCATGGTCCCTTCCCCGGCGTTTTCTCTCCCCTCACCGTCGCCATCATCGCCGCCGCCGCCGCCGCCACGGTACACCTCTCTCTCTCTCTCTCTCTCTCTCTCTAGGTGTTCCGGTCAGTTAGCGTGATGATTACGTGATTAGTGTCGTCGCGACAGCGGATCTCCGATCCCATCCGTGGTTAATCCCGTTTCGAGGTTTTCTTTCTGTCCATCGCGATCGCAATGGTGCTTATGTTTTGCCGAGAATGCTAATGATGTTTGAAAAGCGAGCGGCGCTGGCCTGAGGGACGAAGCATTTTTTTCGCGACGCTGCTCCCGAGCGAGGGTTTCTCAGTGGTTTAACTGGGGGCTTTGTTTGGAGAGGACGGGGTTGCGATCGCATAGCGGAGTGGATATCGCGTTAGACTCCGAATCTAAAGGTCGTGGGTTCGAATCCCACTGCGATCAATCGGTCTATTCTCCTTTTTTTTTTTCTTTTTCCTTCCGTATTTATTTCCGTTATTTTCTTACCTCAGGATTCACTAAATCTGGTGCCTTTTTCATGGATTTTTGATTGAATGAATGACGAATTTTCTGAGGAAATGCTGCAAATGCGGATCCTGAGCAGCTTGTGCTCGAGTTTGCGTGTTCTCTGGGCAGTGTCTTATCCCATGGAAAATGTTTCGGAGTCTCGTTTGTTAGTATCCCCATGCACTTCTCTGGTTTCATTGATTTGGGTACTAAGCTTTGGCACGAGTTGACCAATAAGTTGCTTCAGTGAATAAGGAAAGAGTTTACGGTTCGTGGGCAGGATCTCAGAAAACCGAGTCGTCATCAGGCCGATACTCTTCTGCCCTTACAAAAAGTTTTAGTGAAAGGAAGTTATTATACCTGCAGGTGGGAAAAACATAAGTAATTGCTCGAGGACTGTATGAACAAATGCTTTTAAAATGAATGAAATTAGTGTAATGGCATCCTGGTGCCTTAAATGTTTCTTCCACCTTGGCTTTCATGCGAACAAACCTTAAGACCAGCATGGTTCTCTGGGGCTTACTCATGAATCAGACAATCGTTCACTTCCAGTTACATGTCTTTGTGCTTTTTGTTTGCCTTCGGCTAGTGTGGGAGGGGGCAGAACACTAATTGGACAAACTGTTTTGGGGCTGTGTATTTGTTTTTTGCTATCTGAGATTATTTCGAGCTAATGCTATTTTGCTCTAATGATTTCGCTTGACTAATTAATGAGTTGTTATGACAGTCTCTTCATTCATGCATCCTACGCTTCACCTGGTGGCTAGGACCATTGTCCTTGACCTGAGGAGCAGCCTCAAATCTGTTGATGGATAATATCCGAAGGGACAAGAGAGTAAGTGACAATTGATTATCCTCCCTACCCCATCATATTTTCTCTGTAGCTGGGAGTAAATTCTCTAGTTTAACTAGGCTTATGTTCACTCAATTGCTAATGCTATGAGTTGAAAACTTTTGCATGCTCTATTATGCTCCATCGCTCAACTTTTCTTGTCCACTTTCATCTTCATGATGCAGCCGTGATACTCTTCTTCATCCTTCTGATTTTGTGCCTGGCTTCTGCAGAATCTAAAATCCAACGAATAGGTAGAGAGCGGAATCATGCAAATTGGAAGCCTGTTCTGTATGGACTTCGTGCCGAGTGATATATGCTAAACAAATCCTACTTTGCCTGGCATCCGCATACTGGGTTAGACTCTGAATGAAAGGAGCAGCCAGAACTCGTTTCAGCTACCTTGGGATCATTTCGCATATTCAGCTGTGGCCACACCACACGAGAAGGAAGTGGTTTTGCGAGGGGTTTGTTGATTAGCTGTGAAACTGCTTTTGCCTTGTCGGGATCTCTACCTCCATTGCGTGAGAAGGAAGGGGAAAAGAAACAAACACATGTCTTGGAGATGATGGCAAGGTCGGATGCACATAGAACACGAGGATTGCAATTATTCTGTAATAAGAAAAGAGACGGATGCACATAGAACACGAGGATTGCAATTATTCTGTAATAAGAAAAGAGACCAGATTCGTTTGTGTAAATTACTGTGAAGTGTTAACTTCATGCTTTTACCTCCTTGATTTAGGAGAAGAAGAATATGTCACGAGCACCGCATTTGCTTCGGTAAAAGCGCAAGACTGAAAATGAGATTATAAATGACGATTTTTGTCCTGATTCTGTGATTTGGAATTGAACTGTATTGTATTATAATCTGCACATGTAAGACACTAAAACTCTTGCAGTCCCCGTCGTTCCTATGTAGAACTGCCCTTAAACTATTCCTGTTAAGCATTGCTTACTATCTTTGCTTGATGGGGAATGAGAATAGCTCCATCGGAGACCCCCAATTAACAGTCCTCCTGATCGGGGCGGCAACTGCCGCGCTCGTGGTGACGATCTACCACTGCTTATCCATCGGCTGGTGCAGGCGCCACCCTGCCAATAACCGGCCCCAGTGGCTACGAGTTACCGAGGCCTTAGAGACGCCGAGCAGCATCGAGAACTCAGCCATTCACCTGATTCCGGCCCACAAGTATCAGAAAGGCAACAAGATGGTGGGCGAGGATGGCGTGTGTGCGATATGCTTGAGCGAATACGAAGAGGAAGAGGAGCTGCGCACCTTGCCGGAGTGCATGCACTCGTTCCACGTGCCGTGCATCGACATGTGGCTGTACTCGCACTCGAGTTGTCCGATGTGCCGCTCCGACACCACCCCCTCACCGCAGATAATCCCGATGAGGAGGATCGGCTCGGCCGGCAGCGAGGAGGCGGATCAAGAAGTCACTGTTACATTGGAGGGCATCGTCGTGCAGCCTCATCAAGTCCTGTGAAAATTGGCTCTTAGTGCTTTCTTGTTTTTCCTCGAAGAGAGTGTTGTCTACAATTTCGTGCATAAATGGAGTTAGGGAGAAGGAGCAAGAATTCCCCAATTTCCCAAACAAGCGAACTCCATATCTTGTCTGCATGGAAGATGTCTAGATTCAATTAAGAATTGTGTGCTAAGATCAAAGCGGGCGTCCTCAAATTTGGCTGAAAATCTCAGGTCTTGAGCTGGTTTTTGCTGGTTATTCCAGAGTCGTTGAACCTTGTAAAACAGACTTGACTATGATAACCGAAGAACAAAAATCTTATCACTGGCCCCCAAATCAGGTTTTATCGATCGACTTTATAAGCATACCCTCTCTCTCTCTCTCTCTCTCATGAACTCTAAACCTTCATGGGGACCAACAATCATCTATACCAACCGCAAGAGGCAGAAAAAACAAAGGAACAAAGGCGACCTTTATTGGGCCAAGAGGGACCCTGGAGACTTACGAAATTTCAACCATTGTCCCCGCCGTATGCCAAATATGGAAGATACGCGTCATGCTCGGGGACCATCCATTTTTTCTCCCCAGAAAGTTTAGAACTCTATTAAATTCGTTTCACTTTTTGCTAATGTAAACTATGCTCGCGCGAATCTTCAATGGTTGGACTTGGTTGATCCTTTGGTTTGATGTCTTGTTGGTTGGTCTTGTTAACAAGGGACTGTCTTTTAGTGCATTGTTTAGTGACAGGAATGTGGCGTGAGAAGTGTGCAAAAAGTCACCCTCCGCATGATAATTATGAGATTTTGTAAAATCGCCACCAATTATTTTAAAAACTTAACATGTTAAATGAATGCATGATTTCATATTTGAATATTCTAAGTGAAAATATATAATAATCAAGGGAGATAAATAGGGCTTGAAAGATTTGTTCTCACTCCGATATCATGTGAGAAGTGTGGAAATATGTAATTGGGAAGGCAAACCATGGCCTAGAAAGACTCAAATTCGGGATATTTTGCTATGGTATCATATGAAATTTTGTGAGACTATTATCAATAAAAATTTAAGTCATTAGATGAAAGCATGATATAATATTTAAAAATTCTAATAATAACAACTCTTCTAACACTTCTTTGAAGGAAGTTCATAACATTCTAATTGTTTAGAGACGGTTTGTTTAAGTGGCCACGTCATTTGTAGTAATCCCAATAGTTCTTGTAATTACGGGATTTAAGAATTCTATGAGATAGTCTTTTATAACATACTATCGGATTTACTAGAAATGAAGCTTGGTACAATTTAATAATTAGTGAGATCTATACATGTATAGATTGTGACCAATCGCTATGTAAGCTGGACCATACACAGCAAATTGAATGTAATTCACATTAGCACTGAAGAAACACATGATTATAAAAGTTGACACATTTTTCTCATATATAGCCTGGAAAGAACCATGACGAAAGCCAACTTGAATTGCAACAAACTAAACAACATCACCATGATGAACCCCACGATGTTCAACTTTGGCTGCTCATTGAAGGTATGCTCTACTCTAGCACTTATAACTAGGGGTGTCAAAACCGTCCCAAAACCGAAAGAACTGGAACCGAATCCGAACCGAACCGAAATATTCGGTTTTTTTTCTTCTGGTTCGGTTTGTTTATGGCTCTCATTAAAAACCGAAATTTTTTATCGGTTCGGTTTTTATCAGTTAACCGAACCAAACCGAACCGAAAACCGATAAAATTCTAAAACCTTATTTCGGTTCGGTTACTTCTTCCTCGACGATTCCCCTCTCTCTCCTCACCGAACACTTGCTTGCAGCCCTCCTGCCCAAACCATCGCCACCGCTACGACGAGCCCCTCACTAGCCTTGAGTCCACGATGGACTCATCTCCCGAACAGCAACTTATCTTCCACGCCCGAGCCTCCACCAAGACCCACCGCCTAGACCAGCCGAGAAGCATTACCGGCGCCCTGACCTCCACGTCCGACCACACCTGGTGCTCAGCGAGTCACGGCCGACAACCTCGGCCGTCGCCGGAACCCCCTTGCCCTCGCTGGCCTCTTCACGGTGGAAGCCAAACTTTGCCCAGAACACCCAAGCAGAGACCCAATCTTGGGTTTCGACACACCCTTACCATCCGAAAACCACGCCTCAGCGACGCTTGCCTCCGTTTGCTCGATCAAAGAAAGGGGCAACAATAACCACAGACAAAACAACACAACGAGAACGAATATTCCCCACACAAACTTTCAGATCCAGTTCGGGCATTATATCAAACAATTGGGGCGCGCTACTATAACGAGGGATTTTTGGGTCAACCGAAGCTCGACCCACACTGGGACTCTCGACACGTGACGAGGAAGACATCGGAAACAAAACACGGGGCGACACCGGCCGAAGCTCGCGGGAGCCGGACGGCCAGGAGCTCCGGCCCGGCGCACCCAAAACAGGGCAAGAGCAGGGGCGAGCTTACCTATTCAGCTTACGCCTTACGCGTTGCCAAGAAGGTCGTCGTGTGGTTCGTCGATGAACAGAGTAACCAAAAAACCGAAAACCAAAAACCAAAAGTTAAAAATCGAAAACCGAAAACCGAAAACCGAAAACCGAAAATTGAAATGAACGAACCGAAAACCGAACCGAAATTTCGGTTCGGTTCGTATTCAATTCGGTTCGTATTCTGCTTCGGTTCTTATTTGGTTCGGTTTGGAAGTTATTTAACGGTTCGGTTCGGTTCGGTTTTTGAAAACCGAACCGAACCGAACCATTGACACCCCTACTTATAACTACTTAGATGCTTGTCGGCAACTTCACTCATCGATGCTGCTGGCAATTGAAAGAGAGTCCCACAACAAACAATATTCATGGTAGGCATTGAGTATTGACAAAAGTAAAAGGTTATAGAAGATGACGTGACAAAAGACGGAGATGCATTACCATCCTAAAGATGAGCAGAGATTAGAATGAAGCTTTACATGTTGATAGAGACGAAGATGTCGATGTTGCTGGCCATGGGAAGGGAACAGAGAAGCCCATGGTTGAGACAATGATTGGGGAAAAGTACCAAAAAGTCTAAACCTATCAGATTTGCAATTCAGTCCTAAAACCTTTAATATTTGCCAAATTCACCCATCCTCGCCAATTTTGGTGGCCGGCCGATGTGGACGTCGGCCAGTGACCGGACGCCGACGTGACAATTTTTCTGATTTTTTTATTATTTTTCGATTTTTTTATTATTTTTATTAATTTTTTTCTTTTTTTCCTTTTTTTCCTTTTTCCTTTTCTTTTCCGGCGGTGGCCGGCAAGCCTCCGGTGAGGCTCGCCGGCCACTGGGCGAGGGCCGCGAAGCCCTCGCCTGCTGCCGGCGAGGGTCGCGGCCCTCGTCCGGCCTCTCCCAGGGCCGCCGGCGAGGCCATGGCGGCCATCGCCAGGGCGGAGGCGAGGGCCGCGAAGCCCTCGCCAGCCGGCGGCGAGGGTCACAGCCCTCACCTCTGCCCTGGCGATGGCCGCCATGGCCTCGCCAGCGGCGGGCGAGGCCGCCTTCGCCCGCGGCAAGGCCAGGGCGAGCCTGGCCTCGCCCAGATCTGGGCTGGCGAGGGCTTCGCGGCCTCGCCAGCAGCGGGCGAGGCCAGGGCGAGGCTGGCCTCGCCCAGATCCGGGCGAGCGAGGGCCGCGAAGCCCTCGCCAGCCGCCGGCGAGGGTCGCGGCCCTCGCTCGCCCGGATCTGGGCTAGGCCAGCCTCGCCCTGGCCTTGCCGCGGGTGAAGGCGGCCTCGCCCACCGCTAGCAAGGCCATGGCGGCAATCGCCAGGGCGGAGGCGAGGGCCGCGAAGCCCGCGCCAGCCGCCGACGAGGGCCGCGGGCGAGGTCGAGCGAGGGCCGCGACCCTCGCCTCCGCCCTGGCGATGGCCGCCATGGCCTCGCCGGCGGCCCTAGGAGAGGCCAGGCGAGGGCCGCGACCCTTGTCGGCAGCAGGCGAGGGCTTCGAGGCCCTCGCCCAGTGGCTGGCGAGCCTCACCAAAGGCTGGCCGGCCACCGCCGGAAAAGAAAAGGAAAAAGGAAAAAAGAAAAAAAGAAAAAATAATAAAAAATCGAAAAAATAATAAAAAAATCAGAAAATTGCCACGCAGCGTCGGTCACCGGCCGACGTCCACGTCGCTCGGCCGGTGACCAAAATTGATCGGATGGACTGAATTGCCAATATCAAAAGGTTTAGAGACTAAAATTGGCCCAATTGGTTTACGATCGAATTTGTCTGCAAGGTTTAGACTTTTTTTGGTACTTTTCCCCAATGATTGAGACTAATGGCAAGGAGAAAGAAAATCTAGTTGATTGGGGTCCTTTTCTCTTTGCGGCTCTGGTAAAATATCTTATCTTTAATAAAGACTATATACATACTCAATTAACTTTTCATTACACTTTATTAGAAAATGGCTTTTTACCCAAACAATATGCATAGGAAATGACCACTGCTTACGATGGTCTAGTTGGATAAGATCTCCATGATTCTTTGCAAGAGGAGAGGAGTTCAAATCCCGCTAGCCGCACCGGATTTTAAGTGCGGCGTTGGAGTGGTGGATCTTCCGCTAGCGTCGCCCTCAGGTTTATCTCCCGTTATCCCGCGCCCATCTACTGTCCGTGTTGATACGGTGTGTGGATTCCCTAGGTCATAAAAAAAAAAATATGCATAGGAAATGAAATAATTTAAATAAAAAAATAATTATCTTAAACAATAACGAAATATCAAAGAATATCCTTAATATTGAATAATATCTCTAGTAATATTCTCTAATACGGAATTCTCTAATACCCATAATTATAGTTTAAAATACAACCCCAACTACAGGACAAATGAAGGAGGAACATGCTAAATCAGTCGATCAGTCACATTCAGTTCATGTTCAAGCTGTCATAGCTTGAAAAGATAATTAAATGCCTCAATCAACCATACATATACGGATCATGCATCTGTTTATTAATGATGACAAATGTATCCAGCACTTGAGACCCACATTTTTTGCCACTTTGATCGTGTGCGAGGACCCTTATTGAATGAAGTGTAAACATCTGTGCAACATCCTGGCACTTCATCTCCTGTCCATCAATGTCTAAACATCGGTCCCTTCAACCGCCAGAGGAAGCAGATGGCTGAGCTCATCTACCAGAAGCCAAATTCTAGACCAGATTAATAATTTAAAGAAAGGGGAAAAATATATATATCCAGTTGATCAGGGAGAGAGAAGTTAGCTTATCTGCTCACTAAAGTTCAAAGGGCCTTCAACAGTTTTTTGGACTTCTATGCTTGAAGCCTTGAACTTAGATCATGTTCATGCCCAACAACTCACGCCCGACCATTGGCAAGATTGTTCATCCGATTCGAGTTTGCTATTGCCTGAATCAAGTAATTCACTATCTAATAAATTGAATGGTTTGATGCCAATAGTCGAGTTGTGTCTTGTCATTGATGCTAAGCGGAAAGTCGGGAGACCAATTCCACCACGAAAAATGGAACTGAACAGACCCCATTACTGAGATTTACACTCAGCTTAAAGCTCGAGTTGTTTATTTTCTGGAGCGACTTGATGATAACTTCCCAGCAAAGCACACCAAAAATTCAAACCCGAACCTTTTGCTCCTCATTTTCTACCAGGGCATTAATTAAGGATTTGAATTAAAAGATGCCATCCTTTAAAGCACTTGGGAGTTGAGACAATGAGCAATCCAGTCAATCACACAGAATCACATGGCCACGCTCAATGTGGACTTTTGAAAATAGCTGGGGGAATTTCATGTCAAAAGTGGACACAGATTCTGAAGCTTTTTCCTTGAGGATTCTGCATGTACAGAAGTGCCCTCCCAAGCCAAGAGCAGTGAGATCTCTGCGGTGGAAAAGTACGTGCACAGGAGGGGCAAGTTTGTACATGCACTGTTAGAAGTTCCACTCGTTAAATGATTTTAAAGGCACATCCTTTTCCTTCCATTTGTGATCCCATGTGCGCGTCCTCGAGGGACGTGATTTTCCAACCAATATAAAAAGGAGACAATCAGTAAAGTATATTGCCGACTTTCCTTGCCTCTTTCTCTCGTTGCTGTAATCATCTCCCTCTTCACTAAACATAGTATCCACATGCTTTACTCCCCGTGAAAAAACTGGGGGAATTTTATTTTTTTTTTGTTTGCTGGTGCCTGGTGAAATCTTAGAGTGAAGGTGCTTCAGGAGTCTCACGGCCGTCACATGGCGACAGTGAAATTTATCCAAAAGTTAGCTGGTGGTGCTCTTGCGTTGGAAGAAGAAAGGAAGAGCTGAAGCTGCTTCTTCTTCATCGTCACTCTTGGTAATTTGTGGGTGGTGATGTTTGAGGAAAGAAAGCATCTTTGGGTTTGTTTTAGACAGGTGGGTGATGTGAGTTTATTCTCAGCTGATAAAGTGGGCATTTTTCACCACCAGCTTCTTATCTGTTGATGAAGCGGCCAGAGATTCGGAGCCACCGCCACTGAGCTCGATCAAGTGAAGTTCTTCTTGAAGGGTTAACTGTTTGTTAGTCGTGATCAGAGCAAAGATTGAAGCTGCTCTCAGAAGTCCAGGGCAAGGTTCTTTTTCTTCGGCAGTTTTGCAATGTGGTCTGCAGAGTGGTTTGCTCTAACATGCATTTGGGATTTGGGTAATTTCAGATAGTGACTTTTCTTAATTTATCTATTTAGTAATTATTTGTAATAAGGCAAAGTAGCTTCTCTTCCCTTGATTAATTTAGAGAAGGACTGGAAAAGGGGAAGGGGGAGAAAGATGAAATCTTTGAGTGGAATTGGACTGGGGTTGAGTGTGGTCTTCGGTTGCCTTGTTTTAGCCCTGTTTGCAGAATTCTACTATTTGCTCTGTTGGAAAAAGAGGTTCACAAGCAGAACAATTGAAGAAGGCTATAACAATACTCCAACTAAAGAGCTCCTTCACATTTTCTGCTGTAAAAGCCATCTTCTTTGAGCCAAACAGCTTTGAATCCCCAAGTGCTCCCTTCCTCAGGACTAATCTCTGATACCCAGTTGAATGGTTCACAGAATCAGATACAAGAAGTCCACTCAAACAAGGATATTCTAAAACCATGTGAAGAGGAGAGCATGGAGACAGAGCTCATGAGGCTGCACAAGCTTGAGGGCCTCCCAGATTTCTCTTCACCATTGTTGAAGAGACAAAAGAAGACTTGGAGTCAGAAGATGGCAGGTCCAGAGGCGAAAAGGGCTCAAGAGGAAAGAGCTTGAGTGAATTGCTTTTCACAGTGGAAACCCCATTTCTCACTCCTCTGGCCTCTCCATCTCTCTTCACACCCCCTCTCACTTCCCCTGCGACCACATACCATAACCAGCATGGATTCAACCCTCTCTTTGAGTCCTCAACTGATGCAGAGTTCAACAGGATCAGGGCATCACCACCTCCAAAGTTCAAGTTCTTGCAGGATGCAGAAGAGAAGCTGAGAAGGAAAATGAGAGAGGACTCTGAGAGGAATGTTGTCAGAACCGGCGGTCACATTCATCATGATAGTCAGAGTCAGAAAGTTACTGATTCAAAGTCTACGAGAGATGATGAGGAAGATGGGTCATTCATCACCATCCTTATTGATAAAAACAGGAGAGAAAAGTGAATCACCAACATCATCTCTCCTCCGCCCCAACTAAAGACTTGACAGGTACGCTTGCTCTATCTGTTCTAGCCTCTCAGTCTTTCATTATCATCACCCAGATTGACTCCAACATCGAAACAAGTGCGTCTAGCATTAGCATATGTCAATTAAGTTTCTTTCCTTTACCCATTTCCTGTCATGAGTTGTTTAGACCACTTTTTTTCAGTACACGTTTCTTAATAAAATTTTTATGGGTTTTAAATTTCATGCAGTTTCTTAGTTAATCCAATCCACAACCACCCTTGTATGATGCACCGCGAATTAGTGAGCTTTCAAGAGCAGAGAAGAAGAAAATATCCTGCAAAATGATGTAGAAGTGAAAAGGTGGGTCTCAAGGCAAGTGGAGGACCTGTGGATTACTTTCCTTTTTTTTTTTTTAATCCAACTCCAGGCCTCCTCCTGAACTTTTACCTGTGTAATCATTCTTGTGAGGGAAGGTGCTGCCAAATACTGATGCTTCAGTCAAAAGCAGTGTAATTCTTGTTTCTTCCCTTTATTTCAACAATATTGTTGTTCTTTCGTGTCTGTAAAATTTTTGTCTGCTTTCTTGTGATCTTTTTTCTTTCTTGATTAACATCTGGCAATGGACACCGACTTCTCGCCGGTTCCATGTCCTGATGCACAGAGATATTGCCACTGTCATGTCATTGAATATATAACCACACATTGATGCTTTGTACCATACCTAGCTAAAGATCAACCTCTTAAGTGAATAAAGTATTAAGCATCGCATCATTTAGGTTTTTCTTAACTGCTATTCGGGACCTCCTGTAGATCGAAGCCTCTGGAATAGTCATTAGTCCGCTACATGGAGATGATAACCGAGGGAAAAAAGCCAAAAAAGCAATGAAGGGATTTTTATGAGGCGGACCAGGTACATGATGATGAACTTTTAATCTGTCTGTGCATTAAATAAAATTCTGCAAGATTGAGCAAATGGACAAGAACAAAGGGACAAGGTTTGTGGAAAGAGAGTGGCAAGAGCGACTTGTGAGATGACCTTTTGGGCTTTTTCACAAACAACAAAAAGATGCAAATTTGACCCGTGACCTAATTGTCTTTTCCTTTGTGGGAATTGACGGAGGAGAGAGGCGTAGTCTTTTTTGCCTACTTGAAGAATCGTTGTTGGCGTTTACTTCATTCTCCTCCTAGTTTTTGCTCATTGTACAATGGTTGATCCATTTTCTTATACGTGCATACATGGAGCTACGGTTTAAAAAAGCAAAACAGTGTACGGATGAACCAAGGATCGAAGTAAAAGCTTGAGAAACAGCATTTATCGGGAGATGCTTCCATCGCCGACCACATGATATGTCCGAGTTTATGAGCTGCTGCTACGATGACAAACTGTATTTGCATTACAATGTGGGTTGTACATGGAATGGAACGACAATTTATGCCGATCGATGAATTCACACATGCGATTCTGTATTATGAATGAGGTTTTTATTTGGTCTAGGATGCGAGAGTTGCGAAAATATAATTAGAATATGGTTTCTCTGGAAATTGAAATCCATTAATCTCTTCGCCTTCTACATATTTCACTGACGGAGATAAAAAGGGGACGAATTTTTTCGCGATAGGAAAATAAGAAGTAAGATCAACGAAAGAAAAATCCGAGCAAGAAACAAGGTCACGTCTGTTTTTTTGTTCTCTTTTCTTCGCATGATTCGCGAAATGAAGTACAGAAAATATTAGATTTGGTCTGAATGCTGTTTAGGCCGAAGAAAAGCTTTGATTATTCTAAGTGAGAAAAGGCCTTCCTAATGGGCAAGAACATGCTTGCTCCAGTACGTGTTCGTCCGGTTGGGCCTCGATGGTTTCGTAAGGCATTAGTCATGGAGTGATGAACACTTCAGGTTTTGTGGCTGTCGCCCTCGGAGACGACGTTGTCGAGTCACCCTCGTCACCAACCCTCACGACGCAGGTTGACCCCAGGAGTAAACGATGGGCATGAATAGATTAGTATAGCCTGCTTGAGTGTTAGGTTTGAAGGACATGACATATAGGAGAGATCAAAGCAATAGAAGACGGGCGAAAGAAAGTTTCATAAGATCGGCCGGAGGCGAAAGCAAGGGCGGCACCACCGGCGCCTTCTATGGCTTCGAGAGCTTTGATCCTCACTTTGAGACTCCTCACGCTGGTCTTCCTCGTTGTATCGTTGGTGGTCTTGACGATGGACACCTCCACGATGCAGATATACTTCAACATGGAAGTCCAAATCCGGTTTAGGGATGTCTACGCATACCGGTGAGTTCGTGCTGTGTGATCTTGCTTGATCAACTTCTGCATCTTCTTCATGTCTAGGAACGCTGTGCAGGTACATGCTAGGAACCATGGTGGTCGGAACTGCATACACTCTCGTCCAAATTGCACGAACACTTCACCGCATGTGCAAGGCCAATCAACTGATAAGCCGCGACGGGGTCACTCTCTTTGATTTCTTCGCAGACCAGGTATGTTGATATTAAAATTCATTAACCTAGCGATACACACTGGTTGATGTATAATAGCTTTAGTATGGATCGGATTCGGACTATTGACACATGGGTTGAATCGACTGATCTTGAAGGAGAACCTTGCCCGTGACCTAGAGTTTTGTGTTGATACTTCACAGATCGCATCGTATGTACTGGCGACTGGATCGGCTGCGGGATTCGGGGTGACAAAGGACCTGAAGTCAGTGTTCGAAATTGTGGGTATGCCCTACGGCAAGTTCTTCGACAAGGGTTATGCGGCCGCGAGCCTCCTCCTCTTCGCCTTCGTCTGCGCTGCGCTTCTCTCGATTCTGTCTTCATTTGGCCTCCCTAAGAAAGTTTGATTATACTCTTTTCTTCCACTTTCCAGAATTGTTATTGAATGTGTTTTGCTGGCACTGAGGCGTGGGATGTGTGTTATATTGGGTAGTGCATTAAGACATCTATAAAATATTCTTCCTTGTTATTAATTGCAGACTGGTCTTAATAAGTCTAACATCACTCTTTGGATACATCAATCTTTGGGCACTTTCTGATAGGTTGATATATATTTTTGAGCAGCAGCGACAAGGCAAAGGCCAACTTTCTAACAGTCAATTGAGAACTGGATTAGAAAATCCAAGTTGCTAAGAAATTTTAGCGGAAGTAGTAATTAAATTGAGTTCTCAATCAATTGTCGGAACACCTGGTACTTAGCTCTTTGTTCTAACTTCACGACACCAGCATGAGCAAGAGGCGGATAGTGTGCCCAATTTACCTGGTCTTAGCGATCCTTGAGGTTGCGCAACTTCGAGCCTCAGCTAAGGTCACATCGGTGCCGAATTCGTGCGACCTCTGGGGAGGGCCACCGATGCCGTCCATGTCGTGCGATGTTGGTCAGATCTGCATAGGAAAGCTGGTGAAGAATACTAGAATATAGATAATATAATTAAGGTAAAGTTGGAAGAAAAAGAGATCATTAACCCTGAGTTAGTATCTGGAAAATTCCCAAAAACAATCCCGGGTGAGATTTTCATTGGAAAGAAGGAACTCTGGAAATGCTAATTTTAAGTCAAAGGGCCATTGGCAAACACCTCAACTAAGTACTCTGCAAATTCTGAACCAATGGCATCGTCCAACTTTGGCAATATTCAATAATTCTGAGTCCTTCGCGTTGTCCCCTTCATGGGGTCGTGGCGCCCTCGGTTGTTGATTCCCCATTGACTTGAAGAGTCGACCACAGGAACGACCTTTCATGTCTCAACATATTAGCATGGGTACAAGGAGGGTAGCTGGATCCAAAATCGAGCCGGAGATGAGGACCACGGGAACCAAAAGCACCATCACGCCGCGTCTTCGATGGCTTTGAGGGTTCAGAACCCTCAAGTCAAGGCTGGCCGGTCATGGCTTCCCTTGCTGCATCATGCAGCGGCTCTGACGATCGAACGCCCACCTCGCTACTTGGAAGTCAATCTTGCCACCGAAAAGTCGAAGTCCGGTTCGAGGATGTTTGTACCTACAGTTGAGTTTCCGAGAATTTTATAACCTCATCGTGAGATGCTAAGATCCATGACCGTTTCTGTGGGATGTAGCTGTTACTGCATCAGATGCAGTTTTGCAGACTCTAGCCTTCTCTTTGCCGTCGGAACTTACACACTCAAAGCTTCAAGTTAAAAGTAACCCGGGCACAACCACATGCTCTTTCTGGCCACCGTGCACCACCATCCCTGGACAATGCCTTTTCTTTTTTTTTTGATGACCCGGACTCCTGCAATGGCTGCACTATAAGGGTCCGACCGGTCAGGCACCAACTGGAGGAGGACTAGCCCGGCTCCGCAGACTAGCCTCCATGCAATTCAAGAATATTGTAAGATGGAGGGCAGGGGACTCGAACTTGGGATCAATCACCCACAAGCCCAAGCCCTCACCACTCCACCAACCCCTTGGAGGCGACAATTCCATTAACATCTCTTCTGAGCACCGCTATGAGCCATCAAACATTTTTTTTTTTAAACAAAAAACATGCAGAACAAATACGCACAAGATGTGAATAAGAAAGTTGAGATGCGGTTAGCGTGAGTTTTTTTTATACCTAAAACCCTCATTCGTATCAGTGATTTAAAAAGCGTATTTCTCGTGGAGAATCACAGTCTAGAATGCCCACAATGGCAAAAACGGATGTTTGGTTAAATTCTTGGATATGGTAAAAATCAAGTCGATGACGAGTGGAAGGAAACAAATGCGCCAAGCGGTCAGTGTTCCGGACAAAGAATGTCTAAAATATGATGGGTTTGCTTTTGCTAACGATGGATGATGCGAGCTCATGATTATGGATTTAGCTTACGCATTTCATCGAACATGTAGTTAGCATGGATTGAGAAGAAGGTATTGACCTACACCGGACTTGAACTCTCGTCCAGATCCGTAGGAAATCGGCAAGCAGTGTTCAAAATCAACGCAACCAACTTATTCAGACCTCGACACAAGCATGAACCGAAGACAACGAGTCTCCACGTCTTACTGGGAACCTGGCAAAGCAGAGGGTTCAACGAGATGAGCGTTTCATCGCGAGAGTCCCTATCCTGCTCGGAGACAGCGAGCTCAAGACGAATCGAGCTATGGCTGGCCGCCTCGCAACTTCTCCGAGGCGAGATCCTTGGGACAAACGGCAGGAACAGGGGGATTTACAGAGGATGTGACGCCGAGGAAGAAGGGGAAGCATTGATCGGGGTTCAAGCACAGCTGCCGCCACCGCCGCCGCCGGCGTAGGCTTCCTCGCACGCTCGGACTCTCAGCTCTCTATCCGACCTCCCAGTCTCTCCATCGGAATTAATCATGAACAAGGCCGGGCCGGCCTGCCCGGGCCTGGTCTTGCTTTTTTTTTTTAGATAATAATAATAATGAAAATTTTATAATGCTTTTAATTTATATTTTATATTTTAAATACTAGTAATGAAAATGCTCCTAATGTCTATATGTCATGCAATTTAATGGGGATTATTCTTGTTAGGGGTTAGAAATTGATCCATAATTTTCTATACAATTTATGAATGATTAAATAGGTTTTCAAAAATTTAGGTGTTAATGATGGAAAAGTTAATTCATTCTTAGTATTAATCGTGAACACCGGTCTTAGTAAATCTAACGTGACACTCAATTTTACTTTATCTTTTCTGTCTTTAACACTTCTGATTGGTTGATATATTCTAGTCAAGATCGGCTCCAAGGCAACGCTCACTTGGTAACGATCAATTAAGAAGAAATGGATTAGAAAATTTAAGTTAATGCATAAGGTTTATGGACCTTTTTATTTATAGGAAATTGACATCTTCAGTTCCTTGCCCAACCCTCGAAAAATGAGTGGCTGCTTCCTTTCAAACTTGCACGCCACTGGAATTACATCCTTCTATATTCATGTCGTGATTCAAAAGACTGCAAAATAACAATAAGAAATGCTAAAATAAATTATCCAAAAGTCCCAACCTTATTAAATAACAGCAGTTTAGTCCTAAACTTATTAATTGTGCTAATTTAATTCTAAACATTTTAACAAATTGCAATTTATGCTTAACCCTTGCTTTTTGATGACTTTGTCAATATGATGCTAGTTGATGAATTTGTTTTGGTTTTGAAGGATCCTATGTGAATTATAAGTCAGTAATATCTTTATCTTTCTGCGGTTATTTGCGGTTGCAGGGCATCTGCTTCTGTTTGTCTTGAGGCATGTGGAAACTGTATTTTGGTACCGTCGTGTATTGCTTTTACTAAGCTCCTTCACTAAGCTCTCCCCTTGTTCAGTGGGTATTGACATATTGTAAGGCAGAGGATATGCTGGCAGCTGGCAGGTTCTTTATGGAAATGATGGATTGCGGTGTAGTACCAAATGGTGTCATCTGCATGACTCTTATTGATGGTCATTGTAAAGGTGGTGACGTTGGAGAAGCATTCACAATTGTTAAGGTCATACTCGAGAGGCAGGTGCTGCCGGATGTACATATTCACGGACTGTTGACCTAAGGACTTTCAAAGAATGGGAAACTAAAAGAAGAAATGGAAGTTTTTTTCTGAACTCTAGGAAAAGGGCGTAGTGGCTCATATTTTTATTTACAATTCTGTTATTTCTTGTTTGTCTAAACTGGGTAAACTAGCAGACGCTTTTCAACTCCTCGAGGAGATGGGTTCCTAACGTTGTCACTTACGATGCTTTGATTAATGGTCTTCGTAAGTTAGATGTTATTGGAGCTAGGAAGCTGTTTGATGGAATTTCAGCCAGAGGCTTGGCTCCTAATAGAGTGACTATCCTACAATCATAGATGGCACTGTAAATCTGGCAATTTAAGCGAGGCATTCCATTTGTTTGATGAGATGTTATCAATGGCAGTTCAACCAGATAGCTTTGTTTATTCTGCCCTTATCGATGGTTGCTTCAAGAAAGGCAATGCAGAGAAGGCTTTTTCTTTGTTTAATGATAGGGTGAACAAAGGCTTTGTATCTACTGTTTCTTTCAATGCTGCAGCAAGGCCCGAGCTATCGAGCTTTGCATCTACTCTATTCTAGTTAATCAAATTTAGGGCAGTAGAGTCATCTTCAAAAGATGCATCAATGGCATTTGAGAACAACGAACATTAGAGTCCCTTATTGTAGCTTGATTCTGGTGGGTTTCCACAAGACGTCGAAGGAGTTCCTCGACGATCTTCTGTTCTGATAAGAGGAGGAGAAGCAACACTTTGCTTTTAAAAAAAAAAAACCTGAAAACACAACCTGGACCGGACCCGACCCGAGTTTTCGTTTTCGGGTCTCATGGGTTTAGGTTCTGGTCAGGTCGGAGCATGCAGCCCTTCGCTTCGGGTCAGGCCTGGCCCCTCCCGACCCGGCCCTTACCTCTTTTTTCTCTTTTCTTCGCATGATTCGCGAAATGAAGTGCAGAAAATATTAGATTTGGTTTGAATACTGTAAAGCTTTAGCCGTCAAAGTGAGAAAAGGCCTTCCTGAATCCTAATTGGCAAGAACATGCTTGTCCAGTTGGGCCTAGAATCCGTGAAGTGATGTACACGTCAGATTTTGCGGATGTGGCCATCGGAGATGGCGTTGTGGAGTCACTATCGTCACCAACCCTCATGATGCAGATTGACCCCAAAATTCAACGATGGGCATGAATAGATTAGTATATTCTACTTGAGTGTTAGGTTTAAAGGATAGGCGAGATCAAATTATTAGAAGGCAGATGGGAGAAAGTTTCACAAGATCGGCCATAGGCGAGAAGAAGGGCAGCACCACTGGCGCCTTCGATGGCTTCAAGAGCTTTGATCCTCGCGTTGAGGCTCCTCATGCTGGTCTTCCTCGTTGTATCATTGGTGGTCTTGACGACGGACACCGCGACGTTGCAAATATACTTCAACACGGAAGTCCACGTCCGGTTTAGAGACGTCTACGCGTACCGGTGAGTTCGTGCTGCGTAATCTTGCCCGATCAACTTCTGCGTCTTCTTCATGTCTAGGAACTCTGCGCAGGTACATGCTAGGAACCATAGTGGTTGGAGCTGCGTACACTCTCATCCAAATTGCACGAACACTTCACCGCACGTGCAAGGCAAATCAAGAGATAAGCCGTGACGGCGTCACTCTCTTTGATTTCTTCGCGGACCAGGTATGTAGATATTAAAGTTCATTAACCTAGCGATCTATACTGGTTGATGTATAATAGCTTTAGTACGAATTGATTTGGACTATCAACGCATAAGGTGAATCAACTGATCTCGAGGAAGAACCTCGACCGTGACCTGGAGTTTTGTGTTGATACTTCGCAGATCACGTCGTATGTACTGGCGACTGGATCAGCCGCGGGATTCGGGGCGACAAAGGACCTGAAGTCGGTGTTCGAATTTGTGGGGTCGGCCTACGACAAGTTCTTCAACAAGGGTTATGCGGCCTCGAGCCTCCTCCTCTTCGCCTTTGTCTGCGCTGCGCTTCTCTCGATTCTATCTTCATTTGGCCTCCCTAAGAAAGTCTGATGATACTCTGTTCTTCCACTTTCCAGAATTGTTACTGAATGTGTTTTGCTAGTGCTGATGTATATAGTTTATATTCTGTGTAATATTGGGTAGTGCATTAAGACATCTATAAAATAGTCGTCCTTGTTATTAATTGAAGACCAGTCCTAATAAATCTGACATCACTCTTTGAACACTTTCTAATAGGCTGATATATATTTTTGAAAAATAAATTGTGACACGCTCACATTCGATTCCCGAAACCGAATTCAATTTTATGGTTAAAATCGACCGGCTGCGATCTTAGTACAACCTAACCCGGCGGGTAGCTTTTAGGAATTTTAATGCATTTGACCCGTGGTCGATAATTTTCGATCCATGTTTGTACATTTCTGACTCGTAGGCGACTCTCGATTATCGTAAAAATATCAATGTTTCAATTATGGGCACAAAGTATAAAATCAATAGAAAATTGGGTTAGTGCCATTCGACACGAATTTCGCAATCGGGCGAAATCACCTGCAATTCAATTACATGATTTCGTCGAATCGACCTATATCCGATCACAAATTTCAATTAACGGTGTTGTATCGATCCTTGCCGATTATCATGGTCAAGCAATCGGTTTCCGATCGAATTATCAAGTCTACTGCGTTTATATCCCTTAATGGCTTCATCTAATAGGTTAGTTAATTCGTGAGTGATCAACTTAGAAAAGGACTATAGGCGCGTCGACAAATGCCCATTTTATATCATCGAAACGAGGTTGAAAATTCGGGATATCACACATAGTCTCATATTTATACACTTGTGAGATGAGTATAGGAGATTCTATGTCTGTAGGGTAAAGGGTTCTCTCACGAATGGTACAATAACCAAAGTAATAAGAGGCATTTAGTTTCTTTATCCAAAACACTATAAGTTATTCGTTGCTTACCTCCTTTGAGGCCCATACACTTGTAAAGTTTCTTTCATACCCCTATCAAGAACCACCCCACACTGGCCCCATACATCCCATATCCTCAATTTACTCACTGCCAGTCAATTGGGGTTGCCAGCCCTCAGCTAGGGCTTGGTGACCCAGGTGGTCCTCACCACCGATTGGCTAGGTTGCCGGCTCTCATCTAGGGCTCGACAACCTTGGCCGACCCTCCCTCATCTTTACGGCGACAACGGGGAGGCGGCGGCGGCGATGGTGAGTCCTTAGGCGTCGGTTGCCTTCCTCCTCCTCCTATATATATTTTTTAAATTTGTTTTAAATTAAATTAAATTAATTTTTATATTAATTATTTATCACATCAGCACCAAAACAATGTCATTTTGGCACTGTCTAGCCACATCAACGTGCAAAACGACGTCATTTTGCACTATGTTCGCTAGAAAATCGCCATGTTAACAATTTAGTCGGAGTTTCTTGCCATTGGCACTTAACGATCCATTTTACTCCGATTTTGGCACTTGAGTGTCACTTTTCTAACTTTTGGCACTTAAGTGTCCATTTGTGCCAAATTTTGACACTCCAGTGTCCTTGTGTTGATAAATATGTAGCAAAGAATAGATTAGATAAACGATTGAGGGGATCGAGAATTAAGACCAAAAGTCTCCAAGATGCGTGGTAAGCAATGATTAAGGGCTTCGATTAAGGCCTGTAAGGAGAAAAAAAAAAATTGCAGTTAATATGAGTTTTAATGCATTATATAGTCCACGACGGTCTGACTCCATCAATTGATGACCAAGAGCACCGTTGGTGGCCGTCAAGAGCAAAAATAGAGGATCCTAGCAGATTTAAATAAGTTTTAAGTAACGTCACGCTACAGATGAGTTCACTAGTCCCAACCAATTGTTTGAATATTACTTAAGATATAGCATACCTCAGCACTATAATCTCATAATTAAGTAGCTGTACCACAATTTCATAGACTTTGCTGTCAACGATGGTCTTGAATATAATCCGTTGTCGTGCTTATATTTTATTACATATCTATCGAATAGCACGCTTACTTTTTACAATTCTTATCCAAGTTCAGAAACGAGGATGCTTCGTTGGGTGTGCGAGACAATGTCAAGTGTCGTCGCGATCTATCTACAACATAGTAGGAAGAGGATGCAAGATGCTTGGTTACTTGGCGTTTTCAGTTTCTACATTAACTAATCTTCTTGATGGTTGCCTATGTTTCATGTGGAAGCAACTTCAAATATCAAACGTACAAGCAAAGGTCCAGCCTGCCTCATCCACCTTCCCCTACTTCATTTTTCTCTTTTGTTGAAAGATATGCTTGAAGATTTGGAAGATATGCTAGACTCTGTTTTTGATTATAATCATGCATTAAATCAATTAGGGATTAGATTGAGATATTAAATTGATTTGTAAAATATCTCCTTTTCTTTTATTCATATATCTCTTGTACTATAATTACAAGGGTTGTACATTGAATACATCAAAAAAATAGAAATAAATTTTTCTCCCAAAATTCCTACAACTCTTGCTCTATTCCTCGCTTCTCTACACTTTCTTTCATGGTATCAGAGCTTGGCTCTTGATTCCGCTTCCACACTAATTGCCTATCAAAGCTTCCTGATTTGCAAAATAGGTCAAAGTTGTGAAGGAATCAAATTTCGTTAGAGAAGGAAGAAGCAGATACTAATACTCACCATGAATCACCTAGAGAACTCACCGTCTGCCGTAGATGCTCAACCTACAGGAGAAGTCTCGCCTGCACAAGAAATTCAAAGCACAATTCCTGTGGTCTAATAGCAAGTTTAGGCCCACGGCCTATAGTGGCAATTTTACCTGGCTTAGTTAAATATGGGGGAGCCCATTTTGGGCCATTCTTACCAATTGGTACCTTATCCATGGTACGTTGGGCCAGGCCCAAATGCATCATTGCCGGGGATTGGGAGGAGCCAAAACAACCTCCAGCCTGATGACAGCCCACCAGCCACGAATGGGGCAAACTCAACCGTCGGTTTAGAACAAATTAGCCGGTTGAGTGATCCGGGTTTGGGGACGAATCCCTACTTGGGATTTTCCGATGCGGGTTATGGATCCGGGTCTAGCGGATCGGGTACAGGGACGAATCCCTACCCAAATCTAGCACCCAGTTTTCTACCGTTTCCGATCGTGATTGTCACCGGCCGACCAGAGCCCGGCAACCCTCTCGTACGTGTCAACCGCCGGCGGCCTAGAATTGAAACTGATCAGTTTGCAACTGACCGGGTCGGAGAAAAACTCTAGATGGTCACAGGACTTCTAGCGAGCCCTCGTGACGAAGGACAAAGACAGATTCCTTGATGGAACGGTACCCATCCCTTCGGACGAGCGACAGGCCAGACATTGGAGAAAGTGCAAACATCTCATCTAAACGTGGATCGGCAACTGCACTTCTCCAAATGTCACAGCCGGCCTCCCACTGACGGAGGACTCAAAGAAGATGTGGGATAACATCAAAGAGATGTACGGGAAGTTAGATTGAACCAAGATTTTTTTCTTATGTAGGAACTCAGCGAATTAAAACAAGGAAATATGACGGTCACGGCTGTTACAACAGGCTATCATCGCTTTGGAACCAACTCGAAGCCACGGAGGAAAAACTCGAGGACTAGCAAAAACCTCCAACAATACAAATCTATGAAGGAGAGGGAAAAGGCTACGCGATTTCTTTTGATTTTAAATGAAACATACCTAACCTTCTATTCACAGATCTTGGCGATGGATCCGGTGCCTCCCCTTGGACGAATCTTCCAACTGGCCGTCCAAGAGGAAAGCCAGAGGCTTGAGGTTCCAGAGCAAACGTGAGGAAGCGACAGTGTCGCCCTCGCCTGGAGGCGTTCGGTGAGATTCGAGGTGAAAACCTTAGCCCGAGAGAGAGAGAGAGAGAGAGAGAGAGTCGCGAAGGGCTAGGGCTACGGGAACGGCAAAAATCATTTAAAAGGGAAGGGATCAATGGCTCATATCCTCCGCTAAGATCGATGGTCTACGGGGGCCGTATCCTTCGGCTGAATCGGACGGTGGCTATAATCCCACATTAAAGGAATCAGACGGTTAGATCTTTTCTGCATCTTCAAAGAATTGTGCTCAAAATTCAAAGGGGAGAGGTAAATTATATTGCGAATATTGCAAACGTCCACAACATACGATAGATAATTGTTGGAAATTACATGGTAAGCTAGGAGAAAAAGGGAAGAAGAAAGAATATTCTCGCAGCCTATCGGGTCACTAGACCAATGGTCTAAATAATGACCAACCTAACCTATGGACAATACCAACAATTGATGCAGGCGTTGCAAAAGTTGATGTTGGGAACAAATGATGAAGTTTTTCAGGTATTTCTTATTGCCTAATAAATTCTATTTCAAGAAGGGTTTGGATAGTTGACTCAGAAGCAAGTGATCATATTATTTGTGATAAAGGGGTTTTTTTTTTTTCCAATATGCATAAGAAATTAGACACACCTATTTCTGTGCAACTGCCAAATGGGAACATCACTCATGTCACATTGACAGGCATTGTCCAACCGAGTCATCGGATTACCCTTCAAAATGTCCTTCATGTTCCACAATTTCAATTCAATCTTGTATTTGTGTCCAAAGTCTGCAAAGAAAATTCCTGTCAAGTACTCTTTGATTTTGACACCTATTTTTTCCAAGCCCTTTCGGCTGGCAAACTGATGAGCTTGGGTAGTCTTTCTTAAGGGCTCTATTTTTGGACTAGTTTTCCAAGTCATTTTGATTTGTCTTCAATTCCCCTCAATAAAATATCATTATGTAATGTGTCCGCCAATGATAACAATTTTCTTATGCATTCACGAATGGGTCATAGTGCATTTTTTCCTTACTCTAAATGTCACATATGCCCACTTGCAAAACAATCTCGAACTCTTCCTTCCAATACAAAATGTTCCAGTGACATTTTTCACTAATTCATATGGATGTATGGGGACCTTATCACACTCCAGATCATGATGGTTCACATTTATTTCTCACAATTGTGGACGATTACTCTCGTGCCACATGGGTATTTCTGATGTAGTCGAAAGCTCAAGTTGCCTCTCATCTAAAGATGTTTTTAATTCTGACCAAAAATCAGTTTGGGAAGTCAATTCAGCGAATTCACACGATAATGGAAGAGTTTTTCAATCATGATTGCCGTTCGCTCCTTTTGTCCCATGGCACTCTCCATGAAAGCTCCCGCATTTATACTCCACAAAAGAATGGGGTAGTGGAGCGTAAACATTGTCATCTCTTGGAAGTCGCACGAGCACTGAAATTTTAGGGATCTATTCCAAACAATTATTGGGGAGATTGTGTTACTACTGCGGCTTACTTGATCAACTAGATGCCAACATGGATATTGGATGGCAAATTGCCTTTCGAATTACTTTATGGGAAAAAACCAACATTGGATTATCTGAGGATTTACGGTTGTTTATGCTATGCTACAACAATGGGGCCTCGGGATGAAATGAGTCCTTGTGCCAGGCGATATATATTCATGGGATCTCCTAATTTACAGAAAGGATATCGTGTTCTCAACACATCAACATGAGATTTTTTTATTAGTCGGGATGTTATTTTTCACGAAAGTGTCTTCCCATTTCGTGAAACCACATCCTACCAAGAAGACTTGGATGCTCCAATCAATTCCCATCGGCTCTTAGATGACGAGAATGCATCCCCGGATATATTCTTATAGCACCTCCAACACCAGATATTCATCCAACTTCAAATAACTCTTTTCCATAAGAAGGTATGGAAAATGTGCTTGCAGACACAACCAACATGGAGGATGCTTCTGCTGTATCAGAGACCAATGTCGAAGGAAAGTCTCCATCTCCACCAACAATGACTCCTCCACGTCGTTTAGGGCGAGCTACAAGACCGCCAACATGGACTAAAGATTATATACGTGCTTTACTTAACTCGCCAAGTATTCCCTATCCAATATCTTCTTATGTATGCTTTGATAAGCTTTCTTCATAACATAGATGTTGCATTAGTTGCATATCCGATGAGAGGGAACCGTCTAGTTATGATGAGTCATCCAGAGATCCACAGTGGCAACAAGCTATGGCAGCAGAATTACAGGCATTGGTGATAACCATATATGGGAATTAGTCACTCTTCCTCCCAACAGAATGTCCGTAGGATGCAAATGGGTCTATAAAGTCAAATATAGAGCTGATGGATCCGTTGAGCGCTATAAAGCTTGGTTGGTGGCTAAGGGATATACTCAACAAGAATGTTTTGACTATCAGAAGACTTTTTCCTCAGTCGCTAAAGATGTCACGGTTTGTTCATTCTTATTAGTTGCAACTTTGTTCATAATTGGTCATTACACCGGATGGATGTCTACAACGCCTTTCTTCATGGCGATTTGGATGAAGAAATTTACATGGATATTCCTCGGGGCTTACGAGATAGGGGAAAATAGAGTATTTCGTCTTTGCAAATCCTTTTATGGACTGAAACAAGCTTCAAGGCAATGGTATGCCGAGTTAGCAAATGCTCTCACAACTGCTGGCTTGAAGCAATCCAAGTATGATTACACCTTGTTTACATGGACTAAAGGTATGTCATCTACCTACTTAATGATATATGTTGATGACATTCTCATCATGGGAAATGATGAAATTGTAATAGGGAGTCTTAAGAAATATTTGCATACCACGTTTCATATAAAAGACTTGGGAGCACCAAAATACTTCCTTGGGATTGAGATTGCTTGATCCGACCGATGAATTTCTCTCACCCGGTGGAAGTTTGTATTTGAGATCATTTCAGAAGCGATTATCATGATGCAAGCCAGCGTTATTCCAATCGAGCATAATACCAAATTAACTACAACAGATTTTCTTGGGGGAATATCTCGGAATGATGATCCTATACTCAAAGATCCGACAAGTTATTAGAAACTTGTTGGAAAACTCATATATCTGACTATGACCAGGCCTGACATTTCATATGCCGTGCAGACTCTCAACCAATTTATGCACACCCCGAAGGAGTCCCACATGAATGCTGCTTTGAAAGTTGTGAAGTATTTGAAGAAGTGCCCAAGACTCGGAATACTTCTATCTAGAAGATGTAACATGGAATTGACAGCATACTGTGATGTAGATTATGTGACTTGTCCGATAAGTCGAAGATCAATTACGGCTTTCGTATTAAATTGGGAGAATCTCTTCTTTCATGGAAAACCAAGAAATAGGCAACGGTCTCTTTATCTTCAGCCAAAGCAGAATATCGGGCTATGGCGAAAACCACATGTGAGATTGTATGGATACAAGGTTTGCTTGGGGATCTTGGAATAAGACTAAAAGGGCCAACGAAGCTGTTTTGCGACAACGATGCGGCCCTCAAGCTCGCAGCAATTCCTGTAATGCATGAAAGAACGAAGCATATATAAGTGGACTGTCACTTCACTCGAGAGAAGATTTAAGAAGTAATCATCGAGACAAGAGGAATTGGAACTGAGAACAACCTGCGGACATCTTCACCAAACCTCTATGTCAAAGACAACACGCATATCTACTAAGCAAGCTAGGAGTCTTGGATATCTACAAGCCACCAGCTTGAGGGGGAGTATTGAAAGATATGCTTGAAGATTTAGAAGATACGCTGGAATATGTTTTTGATTATAATCATGCATTAAATGAATTAGGGATTATATTGAGATATTAAATTGATTTGTAAAATATCTCTTCTCCTTTTATTCATATATCTCTTGTACTATAATTACAAGTGTTGTACATTGAATACATCGAAAAAACGAAAGAAAATTTTCTCCCAAAACTCCTACAACTCTTGCTTTGTTCCTCGCTTCTCTACACTTTCTTGCTCTGTTCCTCGCTTCTCTACACTTTCTTTCTCTGTTCCTCGCTTCTCTACACTTTCTTTCATCTTTCAATTGTCATTGAAGTGCCCTTCCTCTTGATGAAGATGAAAGACTTCAGCTTTTCCTGTCAGCGTATTAAAAAAACCTAGCTACTTGCGCATTAGATGGGAGCACATAGAATTAGCCAGATGGATCAACCAAATGCGTCAAAGTTGCTGTTCCGCCTCAATATTGAGGAACACTTTAGGTCTTATCATTGATTGAGCAGTAAACGCCACACTTGAAGGGAAAGAACACAACGTTATTTGTCGTCTGGGAAACTTGAGCTCATAAATAGTTCTCCCCGAAAACCTGTATGTATGGTTACATTGCCACTTATATAAGCTCTTCGAGAGGGACTTTATCATGGAGCATGTAGACATAGGCCTAGTAAATGAGGGATGCTTTCACTTTTGAGTCCATGGTACGAGGATACAAAATAGAACCTAATGTCAAGCATTATGGATGCATGGTGGACTTGTTAGGACATGCTAGTAAGCTTACAGAAGTAAAGGAGCTTATTGAGAGCATGCCTATGATACCTGATGTTTCTATTTGGGGAGCCCTTCTTAGAGCTTGTAGAAAGCACAATGACGTTGAAAAAAGGGAAGAGGATAAACTTCAGCCAAATCATGATGGTTTCCACGTGTTATTGTCAACCCCATATGCTTCCAAAAGGAATTGGAAGAATGTGCTTGAGATTAGAGGAATTATGGAGTAGCTTGGAGTGATGAACACGCCATGTTGTAGCATGACCAAAGCAAATGAAGTGACTCATAAATTTCTGGCTAGTGATAAGATGCATCCTCAACGAGAATCTATTGATAATATATGTAAATATCTAATAATGAAACCGTATGGGGAAGCTACTTTGAAGCTTAAGGAGGAGAAAAGACACAAATATTCTCATATGTTTGTTGATTGAGTATTTCTAAATTTTAAGGACAAAGTTTTGGAAACCGCGTAGGATGTAATGTTTGAGATTTTTGACCAGGTCAAAAATAAGGTGGTCGGACCCACTTAAAAAAAAAAAAAAGAAGTTTGAAAAGTCAACAAAAGAAAGCAAGAAGGGTAAGTGGACGCTCGGCTTAAAGGGAGAGATTGAGAGCTTTCAGTAAAAGAAGGAAAAAGGAGAGAAAGGGAAAGAAAGAAAAGGAAAGATGAAGAAGAAGGAAAAAAAGAAAAGAAAAGAGGAAAGATGAAAAAGAAGAAAAAAAGAGAAAAGAGAAATGACTTTGTCCCTACAAGCCATGGACACCTCGCTGAGTTGACTCAACTATATATCGCAACGCCTAGTAGGTGCTTACACCCCTCGTTTGTTCGATCAGATTAATTTTTGGATTTAATGCTTAAATTTAGAATTTTAGAAAATTTAAGCCGTGTAATCTGATTTTGGGATTGTGGAGTTTCAAGACTTCTTGGGAATGGTGGTTTTTGGTGTTGTGGAACCATGAGTTGTGATGTGAGCCATTTTAGTGCAACATTTTAGTTAGATTGAAATTTTTAGGGTTTCAAAGCCGAGTTTCACGTCATGTTTAGGTTTGACTAATCACTTATGGTGAGTGATTTGTTAACACCTAGATGTTGTTTTATTATGGTTTAGGTGTTGCTTAGCTAATAATTAGTTGTAATAGTATTTTACTTGGTTTTAATGTTGATTCTTGTTTAATCGACATGATTGTGAGGTCGTTGGTTCATTTAGTTACGTGTTGTTAAGTTTGGGCATTTTTAGGTAAGTGGTGTTATCTCTTCCTTGAATTTGTGAACTCATATTTTAAAAATGAAAAGTATGAGGTATATTATTTGTATATTGTGACTTGGAAGGCAAAAGTAATGTTCATAGTATATTTGATGCATAATTTTGGATTGGGCATTTACTACTTTTTAATCATTTGAGAATGGTTTGAGAAACGTGTTATGGAAGGTGTTGTGACAGTTTAAATGTGTATATTACGATGAGAGCTAATTAATGGAATGGGTTCTTTGATGATTTGGGAAATGTTTATTGAGAAAGACATTTCGAAATGTTATCGGTTTATGAAATGAATTCCAAAATGGTGTGAGAAATGTATTGTGGTGGAGTTGGGAAAGAGAATATAGTTTGGGTTTTCAAAACCTTTTGAGAAAGAATTGTGTTGACTTCAGTATGGTAGATGAAAGGTGATTTGATTTGGTATGTGAAATCCGAATTATCATATGAATTTTGAATTGGTTTTGTGGAGAGAAGTGATATGTAAAAAGTTATGTTTTGGTTTGTGAAACTAATGTGATATGGACCGCTAAATGACAAAGTGCTACACAATAACATAAATTTGTGAGAGCCACCTCCGAAGCCTTGTAGTCAAGGGTTAAATGCTACACGATAACATAACTTTATGTAAGCCATCTCTAGAGTCTTGTACCATTGATATTCAAGGACTAAATGCTACATGATATCATAATTTCGTTGGAGCCACCTTTAAGGCCTTATACCATTGATATGTGTTGGATAAAGGCTAAGTATTACACAGTGATACAAATCTCGTGGGAGCCATCTCTAAGGCCTGGTCCTTACACTACGCAAGAGCTAAGTGTTACATGATAAGGAGAGTCTCATGAGAGCCACTTCTAGCTTCTTGAAATGTGATGTGATTTGAGATTAGCCAATGGAATAGACCATTAGCATGCCAATTTGTTGAGATTGATTAATGGACTTGACCATTTTTCTTTGTATTTTGATGATTGGTTTAATTGAATATTTATGCAATGAAAATGTTATATTTGTTAGAGAAAACTCCTTAATTACTTTGAAGCTGACAAAATATTTCCAAAAATCTAGTCTGAAGACTTGCAGACTCAAGTATTATAGTATGAAGAACTTCGAACTCTACTGTCAAAATTTGAAGACTCATAAACTTTAATCTCAAAGTTTGCCCTCACTGACAGTTTTCAGACTAAAGAATGAAGACTTATTCAAATGCAAGATTATCTTCAAGGATTCGTTTTGTATGGTTTTTGGAAATCCTTATCGCTGGATATAACACTTTATGATCAATTATCTTTATTGGAATCAACTCGGATAATCAAATCTTTTGAAAGGTGAAGCATACTTGGAATGTTCTACTTATGGAAATCAAGATGATGATTGTATGGACAAGCAGTATTGACGGGCTCTCATCACATTCCTAAAATGACTTGAGATTTCCTTAATTGATTCCGTTCAATGGGTAGTTTGGAAGAAATTTTGGAAAGTGCCAACGGTCGTGAAGGGATGAAGGAGTATTTAAGGCAGACCCTCAAGTTGTTTGAGTGTGTGAGTGAAAGAAAAATTTCAAAGTCTAAAACTTTCTAGTTCTTTGCTATTTTAATTGTCGAGCTGAATTTGTACTCAAAAGAGAGAACAAACACTTGTGAGACCTTAAGAGAGCGTAGTAGAGTTTCTACACTTTAAAGTCAAGGACGTGAGACTGTAAAATTTCTTTTGATTCATAATGAAATTCAGTTAGTGGGCTGTCAGTGCGGGAGAGTGGACATAAGCTTAATCTAAGCCGAACCACTATAAACTTTGTGTTCTTATTTTCTTCCCTGAACTCTTTTATTTACTTGTACATTTATTTAATTGACGAACTTGCTCTAGTCCATTACTTTGTATATTCCAGCCCGGAAGAAAAAGTATTTATAAAGGTTTCCACAAAATTTTCCTTTAACACCTGTTCACCCCCTCTAGGTGTTCGTACTAGCCCTTTCAATTGGTATCAAAGCCAATGTACTCATTTTATTGAAGTGTTTTTACTTCTGAGTTAAAGATTTATGGCTAGTATTTTGGCTCCAAATTTGGTTGAAGGCCAAAGCAATACCAGACCTCCTTACTTTGATGGGAATGAATACAATGTGTGGAAAAATAAGATGAAGGCATTCATGAGATAAAAAATCCCTTGGAATGGGACGTAGTAGAAAAAATGGATTATTCCCAAAGCTACATCCATCTCGAAAGAGGAAAATAAGTTGTAGACGTTGGCGAAATGGCACAAGAAGAAATAACCAAGCGACAAGTTCTTGATACTAAAGCCATATACTTTTTATATTGTGCTTTATCTCCTACTGAGTATAACATAATTTCATCTTGTAAAACAGCTAAAAAAGTCTGTGATAGGTTGCATGTTACCTATGAAGGAACTAATCGAGTTAAAGAAACAAAAATCAATACTCTACTCGGACAGTATGAAGCCTTCAAGATGAAGCCGGAGAATCCATCACCGACATGTTTAGTCGTTTCATAGAGATTGTAAACGGTTTGACATATTAAGGACAACTAATCTTAGACTAATGAAAGTCAATAAATTGTTGCATGGACTCTCCAAAGACTAGAATCAAGTGAAGACTTCAATAAGAGAAACCTAGAGGATCATGCCACTTTTTGTAGACAAACTAGTTGGCATACTTCAATCATATGAAGTGGAGCAAATCAATGAGGAAGAAGATTCTAAATGTAAGAAGTCAATTGCTTTAAAATCTAATGATGATTTTGATGATATAGATTCGAAGATGATATGGACGATGAAAAACTAGCACTCATGATAAGGAAATTCAAAAGCTAAATAGAAAAGGAAAAAGATTCAATGGGAAGAAGCAATGGATTCAAAAGTTTCAAAACAAATCAACGAGGATGATGAAGTCTCAACAAAGATGTGATCTATTTTGAATGCAAGAAAAATGGGCACATTAGACCTAAATGTCCTATATTGAAGAAAAAGAAGGGAAGAACTAAGAAATACAAAAATGCTCTCAAAGCAAAGACATAAAGTGATACTAAATGCTAAGAAAGTGATGAAGAATATGCCAATATATGTCTAATGACAATCTTAGAATTAGACTTAGACTTTGCAAATTTAGACTCAAACAACGAAATCGAGGTTAGTAATTTAAAATTTCTACTAAAGTCTCAAATATATAGATGAACTTTGTCTTAGCCTCAAAACATCTCTTAAAACAATTTTCGAGCTAAAGAAGGAAAATTCTAAACGAAGCAACAAGAAACTTTTAGAAAGAAAAATTTGAAAGTTTAGACAAATTTTTTGTTAAGATGAAATAAAATGCAGATTCTCTTTCAAAGGAAAATACTTTTTTTAAATAAGACATTTCAAATATCACAAAAAAGGTTTTCAAAAGATTTGAGAAATTGGAAAAGATTCTTTCAAGACAAAACCCTATTTCAACAAATATGGTTTGGGTATGACTCCAAAAACCATTCTTCTAATTGATTTTCCAAAAGTAAAGGAAAAATCAAACAAAGACCTACAAAAGCATTTTACACAAATCATTTTCAAAGAATTTTTATAAAACCGTTGGTTGAAGTGCTCTTAGATGTTCAAAATGTAATACCTCAAAACATTTTGAGAAAGAATGTCCCAAGGTTTGGAAACCTGTTAACAAGGATTGGGCAAAAATTGTATTTAGTACTAACTCCCCTGGACCCAAGAAGATGTAGGTACCAAAGAAAGCTTGAGTTCTTTTTATAATTCCAAGTCACTATCAAGAAAAAGTCAAGTGGTATTTGGATAGTGGTTGTTCGAGACATATGACATGATATTCAAGTTGTTTTATAAAGCTTGAGCAAATAAATGGTAGAAAAGTTTTTTTTCTTGGAAATAACAAAGGAGGAATTGTTGAATATGAGGCTGTGAAAATTGAAAGTCTCATAATCAACAATATTTCCTTGGTGGAAGGTTTGAATTACAATCTACTTAGCAAAAGAGTCAATTGTGTGACACTTGATTCAAAATTAATTTTCAAGAAGGAATTTGTTTCGAACTAGCAAAGATTTCTCTCAATTTTCACTGGCCGAAGACATGTAAATATTTATCTTCTGGATATAAAACCAGAAAGTTCTCGAAGTGTCTAATATCTATTCAACATGAAGCAAACATTTGGCATCAAAAGCTTGGCCATGTTAATATAAAGCACATTGCCAAGATCTCCTCTAAGAAACTTGTTTGTGGACTCCCAAATTTGACTTATCAAAAGTCTGATTTATGCACGTCATGTGTTTTGGAGAAACATGTTAGAAGTTCTTTAAACCTATAAATAAAATTTCTACTAATCGAGTTTTGCAGCTTTTGTATATTGACCTTTGGACCAACTAGAACTCAAAGCATTAGTAGAAAGAGATATTGCCTAGTAATAGTGGATGATTACTCTTGTTTTACATGGGTATACCTTCTAGCAAGTGAGTCTGAATCTTTTCTCATTTTCAAAGTTTCCAAGAAAGTTCAAAATGAAAAAGGATATACTATTTCAAGCATACGAACAGACCATGGAGGTGAGTTTGAAAATCAGATTTTATAAATTTTGTGATGAATTTGGTTTCCAGCATATTTTCTCTTCTCCATATACTCCAGAACATAATGAGATTGTGGAAAGAAAGAATAGATCTTTGTAGGAGATTGCAAGAACTCTTTTAATTAGAAATAATATTTCTTCTCGATTTTGGGCTGAAACAGTTTTTACAGCTTGCTATATTATTAATAAAGTATTTTTAAGGTCTATTCTAGAGAAAACTCCTATGAAGTATTTAAAGGGAAAAAGCCAAATGTTTCTTATTTCCATGTGTTTGGCTATAAGTGTTTTGTTTTAAAAAATGCAAATGATTGAACTGGTAAGTTTGACGAAAGATCAAACGAAGGAATTTTCATTGACTACTCAACCTCAAGCAAAGCATACAAAATATTCAACAAAAAGACTCAGTTTGTGGAAGAATATATGTCTGTGGAAGAATATATGAACGTCAAATTTCAAGACTCTATGTAAAATCAATTGGATCAGACTCAACTTGAATAATCTGAACCTACTCCAGACCTTACAAAGTCTACTTCCCCTGAAGTGGTTCAGACTTCTGAAGATCAA
Organism: Eucalyptus coolabah; assembly: GCA_014182585.1. NCBI lineage: Eukaryota > Viridiplantae > Streptophyta > Magnoliopsida > Myrtales > Myrtaceae > Eucalyptus > Eucalyptus coolabah. Next base: position 49,148,253 of record CM024626.1, read on the forward strand.
CAATGAACATAAATAGAAGATTCAATTGAAGTAGAAGATCAGCAGATCTTTAGACCAACCAGCAATTGGAAGCATAAGTCTAGTCATCCAAAGGAACTCATCATTGACAACATTGATGAAAGAAATTCGCACAAGATCCAAAAGGCTAGAAGAGTCTAGCACACTAGGACTTGTTTTTGAGATAGAACCCAAAAGTATAGAAGAAGCCCTATTTGATGAAAAACTAGATTGAAGTATGCAAGAAGAGCTCGACAATTCAGCATCAACGATGTTTGAGAACTAATTCTAAACCAAAAGGTAAATCTATTATTGGAACTAAATGGGTTTTATGAACAAGGTGGATGAGAAAGAAAAAGTGATCGAAACAAAGCAAGACTCGTGACCAAATGATATATGCAATAAGAAGGAATAGACTATGATGAGACCTATGCATCATTAGCAAGGTTAGAAACAATTAGATTATTACTTACTTTTGCTTGCTATAAAAATTTCAGGTTATTCCAAATGGACATCAAAAGTGCATTCCTAAATGGATTTATTCAATAAGAAGTCTATGTGAAACAACCACTGGATTTGAAGATCCAAGAAAGCCAAACTTAGTACTGAGACTGAATAAGGCCTTATATGGATTGAAGCAAGCACCTCGAGCTTAGTATGAAAGGTTAAGTAAATTCCTAACTCAAAAATGTTTTGTTAAAAGAAAAGTGGATACTACTTTATTCATTAAAAGAGAAGGTAAAGATTTTCTATTTGGTCAAATCTATGTTGATAATATTATCTTTAGATCACCTAATGAAAATTTGTGCAATAAGTTTTTAAGTCTAGGCAGGATGAATTTGAGATGAGCATGATGGGTGAATTAACTTTCTTTCTCGGATTACAATTAAACAAATAAAGAAAGAATTTTCATTTACCAAGAAAAATATGCAAAAGATGTCATTAAGAAGTTCAGATTGAGAATTGTAAAAAGACTGAGATACCAATGTCAAATTCTTCAAAGATGGATAAAGATGAAATGAGGGAAGAGTGTAGACCCGAAGCTTTACAAGAGTATTATTAGTTCACTTTCTTTATCTTATTGCATCTAGACTTGACATTTTTTTTAGTGTTTGTATTTATGCTAGATTCCAATCATATCCCAAAGAATCTCATCTAAGTGTTACAAAGTGTATCATCAAATACGTTGCAACTACTTCAAAGTTAGGTCTATTGTATCTCAAAGAAGGAGACTTTACTCTCCTTGGATATTCAGATGTAGATTTAGCAGGATGTAAAGTTGATAGAAGGAATACTTCCGGTACTTGTCAATTGCTAGGCAACAAGCTGGTGTCTTGATTATCAAGGAAGCAGTACCGTAGCTCTTTCAACAGCAAAAGCAAAGTATGTGGCTCTTGGAAGTTGTTGTTTTCAAATCATGTGGATAAAGCAACAATTAAAAGAGAGAATCGAAGACTCATGCACCGAGGTCAAATGCAACAACATCGTGCCATCAATCTTACAAAGAATCAAATTCTTCATTCAAGAGCAAACACATATAAATTTGACATTATTTCATTAGAGATCATATTCAGAATGAAGAAGTTATAATACAATTTATTGACTCAAAAATCAATTGCGAGACATATTTATAAAGTCACATTGGAGAAAAGCCTATTTGAGTTTATTCGCACTGCAAACTAACATCATATCTTTTATCGCTAAAATCAAGATGATCGGACTCGAACGTCCAAAAATTTAGGACTGTAAGTTAATTCCTTTTCTTTGCAAGTAATTTTTGAAAATGTGCGTTTACTTTTTAAAATCGCTACTTATTTATTTTTAGTAATTATCTTTTTTGAGTTTTTAATTATGGTAGTTTTTCATTTTCAAAAGGTAGTTTTTACCTTTTCCTTTATAACTATTCGTATACCCATTTCATCTTCTTTATATACTATCGATTTTGCTTCTTCTCCATTTTCACTCACAAACGGTAATACATAACTCCACTTTCCCACACTTTCTCTCTAGTTTAATCCAAAAAGTTCTCACCTTTTTTCAACAAGTGAGTTCAAGAAATCCCCCAAAGAAAGTGACAATGTCTTCCCAAAGAAAGTCTTCTAGAATCGCGAGCAGGGGACCACAACATATGCATGAGGGTCCTACGCACTTTGATCTGACCGAGGAAGAAGACTCTCCTCGCAACAGGGCAAAGTCAACAACAACATTCTCAATCGCATCACTCTTCTCAACATGGGACTCAAGATCCTCCACAGCAACAATCGAGGAAGAAATTTTGGAAGATATTGAACCCCTAAGAACTTTGAAACCCAAATTTCTCTTTAAACTCTACTATAAGTTAAAGAAGGGTGGAATTGCGATGACATTGATTGATGAGTTCTTGAGTGAGAGAGGGTACAAAATGAGACTCACTTTTTGAAAACAAGGGAAAGATTGGGCATTGCGCCTGAAGGTATTGCAGCAAGGACTTTTGCAAAATTTCCAAGTGATCCACGGTTTGGATCCTTTAATCAGCTTGAAGGGAAAGATGACGATGAAAGGATTTTCACAAATTTTCGGCCTAAGATGGGCATCGCTACAAATGTTCGTAGTGAAAGGATGGACTTATTTTGTTTTAAGGACCACAAGAGAACTTATTTGAAACTCGCCGTAGAGAGGGGTGATGAATCCTATAAGCGTGGACTTTGATTTTTTGATTCATTGAAAGTGAAATTAGGGAGAAGTTTGCACTTCTTCAACTCTAACGTTTTTGCTCGAGATGAGTATTGCCTACCCAAAACTTATGGCTTACTTCTATTCAAATCTATCCTTTCTAGATGCAAATATATTTTCTTTTACGGTTAGGGACAAAGAATTTGTGGTCGATGTGTACACGTTGGCTAATGTGATTGGGGTGGAAAGAGGAAGTTTCCAACCAATCAGTATGTTGGTGGCTCACGCTACCTTGGAACTTGTTCGGGATAGGATTGTTGAAGGCGTGATTTCTTACTCTAGGATGACTGCCTCCAATATTTTGCTTCATAAGATTGTGATCAACTGTCTCAGACCGAAATCTACTTCAAAAACTGATTTCTCTCACTCATAAGCAAAGCTGATGTATGCAATCAACATCGAATTCAAGTTCTCATTGCCTCACACTATCCTAATGCACGTGTATAGGACGGTTGTGAAGGACAATGGGAAACTACCTTACTCTGCTCTTGTCACTCGTTTATTCAGACATTTCAATATTCAACCTCCTAATATTCTGTGTGTTCGAACCATTACTCCAATGGTAGCTAGACTAAAGATGGTTTCCAAGATGCGTCTGAAGGAGCTAAACAAGGTTTTGGAGTGCTTGAAGGAGAAGTCCCCTATCAAAACCAAGCAAGACTTTGCAGCTAAGAAGAGGAAAGGCAAAGAGCCAATGAACGCACCAATCAAGAAGAGGAGAGCACTCATCTTGCAGGACGAAGAAGATGATGACGATATTACTCTCTCCGCTTTTGCCTTAAGAAATTTGAAGAGTGGTGTTGGTTTTAAGGAGATAGAGGATAGAGAGAATAGAGGAAGAGAAGAGACAAAGAACAAGAGGAAGAAGAAAGAGGAAGAGAAGAGGATCAAGATGATTCTCTTGAGCCCACATTTGCTGTGTCCTTGTCAGCAGACTCCGAAGAGACAAGAGGTAGGATTACAGGAGAAGAAAGGGAAAAACATCACATTGGTGCTGAAAAAGAACAAGAACAGGAAGATGAATTCTTTTCTCCATTTGAAGGCACAAAAACAAGGGGAGTTGCTAAAAAAATAGGTACTTCTTCACTTGTTTTCACTAGTGATGTTAGTAGATCTCTAGTAGATCCAGAGGATGTCCGTGTCTCTAAATTCCCTGAAGCTGATGTTGAAGCATCATCTCCAAGCCTGGATATTCCAACCGAGGCTCCATCATTGATTAACACTCCTCAATCTATCATGTTGAAGCTGAGCACTCAAACAAAACCTACAACAGACTTTCGAAAACTGCTCGAGCTTGTGGTGGAAATAAAGGCTCAGCAATACGGGTTAGAGTGTGAAATTCAAAATCTCAAATATGCACATCAAGCCACTTCAATCTTTTTACACGATCAAGTACAAGCCTTGAAGCTTCAAGTTCGAGATAATGCAAAGGGTGAGGATATTGAGCAGCTGAAGGAGTCTTTGAGGAAGCTGGAGGAGACTGTCAAGTCTATGCGGGATTTCCAAATCGTTCGCATTCCCAAATGGCCATGATTTTCTATCCCAACTCTTTTCATAGCCATTCTCCACTTTTTGCTGTTGACAAAACGTGGGAGAATTTGTGCATTTTTTTTTTTTGATTTGACCTGACTTATTTTGGTACTTTTTGCTTGATTTGATTTTGATGACTTTTTGGTCGATATTTTGGACTAACTTTGGACTGGTATACTTTGCATTTTTTATTGCTGTTTGATTTTGAATCTTTTGACACTTATAGTAACTAAGTTTGTGATATTGATTGTGGCTGGATAGTTATTTATCTTGTAAGATTAACATGTTTTCTGTAGTTGCGTAATCAATACTATCCAGGTCCTAATCAACGTATTTTATAAGATATCACGTTTTGCTTAAGTGTTGTTTTGTAGGTCAAAATTTTCAAATCTACAAGAAAGTTTTGTTACCATAAAAAATGAGGAGATTGTTATAGAAAACTCTTTAATTGTTTTGAAGCTGACAAAATATTTTCAAAAGTCTAGTCTCGAAGACTTGCGGATTCAAGTTTATAGTCCGAAGAACTTTGGACTCCTCTTGTCAAAGTTTGAAGACTGCTAGACTTTAATCTCAAAGCCTGTCCTCATTGACAGTTTTCAAACCGAAGAATGAAGACTTATTCAGATGTAGGATTATTTTCAAGGATTCATTTCATATGGTTTTTGGAAATCCTTATGGCTGGATATAGCACTTTATGATCAATTATCTTTATTGGAATCAACTTAAATAATCAAATCTTTTGAAAGGCAAAGCATACTTAGAAGGTTCTACTTATGGAAACCATGATCATGATTATATGGGCGAGCATGATTGATGGGCTCTAATCACATTTCTAAAGCGACTCGAGATCTTCTTAATTGATTCCGTCTCTAATGAGTAGTTTGGAATAACTTCTTTGGAAAGTGCTAACGGTCGTGAAGGCATGAAGGAGTATTTAAGATAGACCCTCAAGTTATTCGAGTGTGTGTGTGAAAGAAAAATTTCAATGTCTGAAACTTTTGAGTTCTTTGCTATTTTAATTGTCGAACTGAATTTGTACTTTAAAGAGAGAACAAACACTTGTGAGACCTTAAAAGAGTGTAGTAGAGTTTCTACATTTTAAAGTCAATGACATGAGATTGTAAAATCTCTTTTGATTCATAGTGAAATCCAGCCAGAGGGCTGTAGGTGCCGGAGAGTGGATGTGGGCTTGATCTAAGCCGAACCACTATAAACTTTGTGTTTTTATTATCTTCCCTGAACTCTTTTATTTACTCGTAAATTTATTTAATTGCTGAACTTGCTCTAGTCCATTACTTTGTAGATTCCAACTCGGAAGAAAAAGTATTTATAAACGTTTCCACAAAAATTTCATTTAACACCTGTTCACCCCCCTCTAGGTGTTTGTACTAGCCCTTTCAATGTTAAAATAATATATATGACTGATTTTAGTATTAAAGTTTGTTGTATTCTGGATTTGGTGTAAACAAGTTATGTGTATCTTTCAAATGTGTATAGGGGTGCTCAATCTGGTTAGAAGAGATTATTACTCACTGGTCATAGTTACTCATTTCATTCATCTTTCATGTTTTGTAGGTTTCTCGGTTAGCAGCGATAATACGAGAGCGCTATTGATGGAGACTTTTGGAAGTTGATTTCATTTTGGATGATTTGAGACCACGTCCTTTGGGTGAGAGGATGGCCGTGTTTTTACCCTATCCTTGCAAGATTCTTAGTATGATAGTTGGAGTGGTTACGGCAATTTTGTCAAGAATGTGAAGATGAAGGTGAGGAGAGTTTATGGAAAAGATCACATGATTGAGAAAGGAATTTATGAAAAACCAAAACGTGGATCCTACCGACACATGTTGATTAATGAATGGAATAATTTATTGCTAACATGGCAAGACAGGCTTGTCTAATCTTTTCTCCATCCTTAGTCGGAAATGTTCAACGAGAAAACTGCCCGTACATATTTTCAAGTGCTTTTAGGGTTTAGTTATATAGAAAATTGAACCTATTTTCGTAATTCATAAGAACATTGTGTTGCTGAACAAAGTCATTTGATTTGTATCTTAAGGCTTTGTTTGTTTCACTTAAATGAGTAATTCAAAAAATATTTTTTAAAAATAATTGTTTATATGGCTTACGAAAATGTGGGGACACATTTTCAAGTGCTTTTGGGGTTTAGGTTATCCGTGGCGTGGAATCTCTTTGCCTACTGACCCGAAAATCCAAAGCGGCACAAAAACAGGAACAAAAGTTGACTCCATCGTCTCGTATCCCAATCCGCAAAAAGGCTACAAAGGCTCCGTCTTTGCAACACGCCAAAAAGCTACAAAGGTTCCATCTTTGCAACTCGATGAGGGAAGCGAAGCCCCTTAACTTCTGAACCGATTAGAAATGAAGAAGACGAAGAAGAAGCTGTGTAATGGCGAGCAAATTCAGATGCAGGGAGGTGTGCCCAAACAGTGTGCTGATTTTTCCCAAAATTATTTTTTTTGTAAAGGTCCTTTTTTTCTAAGGAAAGAAATTAACATTCGATGTGCATTTTCTATCATGCAGCTATAAGGGAGTTCATCCAAAGACTTTGGAAAGCTAGATTTCTCTAACGCCTTTTCGGTACATTTCTCTTTTATTTTGAAAAATGTTTGGCAAGCAGCTTGAATTAATTTTAATTTATTTCCCTAACATGTGAGGCGATCATGCAAGTGCACAAACTATCAATTTAATATCCAAGAAAAGTAATAAATAAATTGCAAGACTTACCTTATGGCAACGAAAACATCTACGTTGTTAGATCGTAATTCACGTCAACAACCTTAGATATGATTTCTAATTAACACACAATTTCTTTTCTTGTTTTCACTTATTTAATGAAAATCATGTATATGCAATGCAATATTAACTAAATGATCTAATTCGATGATATGCAATTTTTAATTAAATGCACCTAGCAACAATCACTAAATGAAATGATATATGCGTGCACATGATTTTTTATTTATTTTCTTAATAAGCATGCAATCTATCATAATATGCAGTGACGTGCAAAGAATGCCCTAATTCAATTTTTTCTTTTTTTCTTTTATGAAATTCGAAATTAAAATTGCCAAATAATTAAACGTGCAATTTAGATTAAAAATAACTAACATCCTAACTGAACGCATTTTTTTTTTGGATTTTTATTTAAGGAATTCGAAATAAATAAATTTCCTATTCTAAACATGCAAAATAACCTTAAAACAAGTAATATTCTAACATGAACCTAATCTAACTCAAATATATATTTTTGGGTTTTTCTTTTACAGGAGCAATCAAATAAAGGCAAGAATAGCACGGCACCAAATCAAGCAAGATATCATCCATGTCCATTTAATTTTGGGAAATAAATTGACGAATCGTATCTCGCGCATGAGATCGGATTGGCCAATTTTAAAATAAAATCACGAATCGTATCTCGAGCGTGAGATCGGATTGGTGATTTTTCCGTACGATTGTAGGTCGTATTTCGAGCGTAAGATCGGACCGTCAATCATATGTACGTTGCGAAATTAGGATGATTCCCAATTTAGAAGGCTACTCGAAATTACGGATATCATAGCATATCGGGAATTTCCATCATATGCATCAACGGATATTTCAAATAAGGAAAAAATGAAATTTTTACCTAATCCGATATTGATTTCCAAATTTGGACCTTGCGCAATCGGACCGGGATCGCAATCGGCGGGCAACAAGGTGGTGGATGACAACTAGCGGTGGATTGTCGTGGCTATCTGCTGCAAACGATGGTTCGGCTTGGACAGCAGCTGAGATGGTGGACTCACGGTGATGCCTTGATGATTTGAGACAGGTGATGGCTGACGAGGCGGTGGGGAGGTGCACGGCTAACTCCTAGCCTTACGGCAGAGACTTCTCGGAATGCCTGCAACACTAGGACCTAGCAAAGACAATTAGGAGCAGGTGTAAACCTTTCTTTGTTTTCTTTTTATATATATGCACCAAGATCTATGGTGGAGGATGATGACTAAGTGGAGATTCCCTTGCTACGTGTACCCTCCTCAAGGTCCAGACGGTGGAGTTTGACTGGCTTCGCTCGCTGGATTCGGATGAAATTCAATGGGAAATCTGGGTCTCTCTGAGCAGTGTTTGGACTTTGTTGGAAGTTGCTCACTGGCCTGGAATTGTTGGAGATTCTGGTTTTGCTGCAAGGACTGACAAACCAAGCCAAAAATCACCACTCTGCTTCATCTCTCAGGCTATCGAGTTCCCTTGTATTGATCTTCCGTTGACCTACAAAGAGAAAAAGAAGAAAGACATTTTTTTCTTTTTACATCTCCTCCCAATTGTGGCTGTTGTTTTTATATCAAGGAATTCAATCAACATTAGAATATTTCAAGGAATGGCAACAGAATATATGGGAACCAAATTAACCAAAATTCTTAGCTAGCTCTTGATGTCACTCGGATGTGTTTCCAAATTTGGACTTGTCAGACGGCAGGAGTGAGGATGGTAACCGTGGCTTGCAAATCACACTCGGGATCATCGAGAGCGGAGTCAATTCATGTGCGGTGGAATCCTTTCTTCAGACGTGTGGATGTGTTCTCTGCTTCTTTGATCAGCACACATCTTTATAAATTTTTAATGTACCCACCGCCACATATTGCTTGGATGAGCGTCAAGGTGGAGCAAATTGTAGGATTTAACTGCTGGGACTCGTGGCTTGCGGATGCTTCATCCGAGGGATCATGACGCAGCTGAGGATGCTAGTGCAGCAGCTCTTCTCGGTGGTGGTCTCGCAGTGTGGGGCAGCGTTGCGAGCATGAGAGCGCAGCGATGTGGCTGGCGGGACTCATGTGGCAAGGGAATCTCGACCAAGCTTGGTGGAGCACTCTATCTCTCTCTTATCTCATAGTGTGTCTATGTATTCAGAATTCCCCCCCTCTCAATGTGGCCGTATGTATCAATATGTGTGGCCTCCTCCAAACCCTATGCATATTAATCTATTTATAGGCCATGGATTAGGGTTTTTAATTTTTCAAAATCATATCCACAAAAATTTCTTTTCCAAACGCAACGTTTGTATTTTCAAACGCAATATTTGCTTTTGAATTGAAATCTCACAAAGATAAATCCGTAAAATCTCCCAGCTTGTGCTAATTTGCTCTCTTCGTGGGCTTAGCCCGACTCATCAAATTACAGTTTCTGAAGCATTAATTTGAACCCATCCATCACCGGCTCAATGTAAATGCAAATTAAAATAAATGCACCTAAAACTATATGCTATGCAATTTTTTTTCATGGATAAAATTGACCCCTAATTTTTTAATACAATAAATGACTAAACGGGTCGCCAAAATTTAGATGTCAACACCTCTCTTGATCACTGCAAAATTTGCAGGTTGACCATTCTTTGTGGCGGTTCTTGTAGTGTCTGTTGCGATTGACAGTTGCGATGCTTGCTTAGGGAGAAGAGAAAATTTATCATTCTCAAGCAGATGTAGGCACTGCCATTGACGTTAATAGAGTTATAAGGAAGCGTTTCCGGTGAATTTCCCTAATCACAGGTCGTTTGCGGCTACTAATGGCTTTGCAGACGATAGGAATCTTGGCCAAGGAGGTCTGGCTAAGTTTATAAGGAAAGCTGTGCCGCATAGCTCATCTAGTAGCTATGGAGAGAATCTTCACAAAATCCAGTCATTCCTAGAAAGTTGTTCATCCATGAAGTGAAGATTTTCAGCCCACATAAAGCATCGAAACCTGGTGCAATTTATTGGATCGTGTCAAAGAAAGATGAGTTTCTACTTGTATAGGACAACATGCCTAACGGCAGACTTGAAAATAATCTATTTGGGCCTCAAAAAGTCTTCTGTGGGATGTGAGGTATAGCAGAGCTCTAGGCTTGGCGTTAGCCCTTGACTATCTTTATGAAAACTTACAGTAATGTGTGCTTCATAGAGACAAAAGATCAGCACTTTTACTATTGGAAGTAAATTTCAGGACAAAGATCGGCAATATCAGAGTGGCTAAGCCCATTGACTGCAGATAGGGAACTAAAATACTATATGCGGCATGGAAATGTGGTTACTTATCTGGCACTGGAATATGTGAACGATGGGAAGGCTACGAGTCTGCCATGCTCAGCTTTGTGGTTGTGAATTGTGATTATGGAGATTGCTTGCGGGAGGACTTACCGGGTTATGGAATACCGTTATTCACTAGTTAAGTGGGTTCGGCAGGTTTACCTGTCAGATAGCCTCCTTGATGCAGCTGATGAGCCTTTGGGGTCTTGTTTTGTTTAGAAGCAAACGGGATGCTTCATGATGGTGGCTTCTCGTTTTGATTAGAAGCTGGATGTAATGCTTATGATCATGGGTTTGTGGTGTGCACATCCAGATCCTAAGGGAAGACCTAATGTAGGAGAAGCGACGAGGTTTATTCGCTAGAACTCCCAGTATCATCATCTGTCAACAGGATGCTCTGTCCTGCGGTCCCTCAGTCCATTTTCAGCAAGATATATCTAGGCTTATAGAGCCATGCAGATTCAAGGTTCCTTGTGAGACAGAAACCGAGTATGTAATTTTGGGCCGAGTCCCAAATTGGCAATATGAAAAAGACTTCCGTGCAAATGAAAAAAGATTTCAAGTAAATTACAAATTCTGCATCAAATATTCCTATTGTTTGTCTCTCTCTACAGGCACTCTCTCTCTACAGGATGATGAACTTGATCTATAGTTTACAGAGGTGCAAGCATCCAACAACAAGAAACCAAGGCCCCTTCACGGGATTTCGATGATGCTAATACCCATGAGCTACCAACTGAGCATAGAAGGATCACAAGACTTACCTGTTGAAAGCTCTTTGGCAGACCACATTACCTGAAAAATGCCAAAGCTATGGTGGGAATGGAAAGTTTTGGTCGAGTATGGCATTTTTCTCTTTCGGAGGGAAAATTTATAATTAGCGACAATTTCCTCATACGACACATTTAAAACAAGAACTTTATAGGAAACATTAACCAAGTTATGCAGCAACGGTTATTTCCAGAGTGGCTTGTTCTACCCGGTGTCAAGAGACAGATAGTTCTCAACAATGACTCATCAGAACCTACAATCTCTCACCAGTATGGCTTTTTTTTTCCCCTTGGTTAAGCTCTGAATTGCAGACACACTTCCAATGCTCTTGTTTAGCTACTATCCTTGGTGCATAAATTAAATAATCTTTTTGTTGGAAAGTTTCTACTTATTATAATTACTCAATCTTTCAACTAAATCATCTCCCTGTAAGGCTAAAGGCATCTCAGATTGTAACTGAAACAGAGTAAAAGCACATAATTCTTTGGCATGATCCCTCATAAGATTGGATTATGCAATGCAAGCTTTTGCAGGAGTGGGAGTCTGCAATGGTACCGATGTCTCTGTGACATCTACATTAACCAATTGACCAGCAGCTAGACATTATATTACAGCAGCAAAGAAAAGGTTGGTTGAGCATAAATAATCCGTCACAACATTTGTTTCATTTTCCCAAAAGTCAACATGTTTCACTGGATGGCTTCAGGAGCCATGATCTATCTTGCTGAACAGGAACTGAATTCTTGCACGGAAGAGGAAGACTTTATTCTCAGTGCTGATTGCTGATATGAAGTGGAGACCTCACAGGTGCCACGTGGAAACTCAGGCACGGGAACTTCTAGCTGAAGCATTTTTATAACTTGTCCTGCTTTTGGCCTTCTTTTGGGATCTGGATGCGCACACCATAGTCCCACCATCATCAAGCATTCCATTTCCTTCCTATCAAAACTTGATATCAATGATTCATCAGCTGCTTCAAGCATGTTTCCAGCAACGTAAAGCTGCCAGACCCACTTGTGTAGGGGAACGTGAAATTCTCCTTCTTGATAGGTCCTCCTACCGCATGCGATTTCTAGAGCCACAACTCCAAAGCTGAACATGTCTGATTCTTTAGTAACCTTACCTTCACTCAAATATTCTGGTGCCAGGTAACCATACGTCCCTACCACGTCCGTCATTGGTGTCTTAAACCGGGGGGTCAACGAGCTTAGCCAAACCAAAGTCTCAAGCTTTGTGTTGAAATTCGTGTCAAGTAATATATTGGGGGCTTTTATATCTCTGTGGAGAACACACTGTTCTAGTTCTTCATGAAGATAGTTGAGGGCTAACGCTAGCCCTGAAGCTATCTTGTACCTCACATCCCATGGCAAACTTTTTCGTGTTCCAAAGAGATGATGATAAAGGCTACCATTAGGCATATATTCATAAACGAGCAAAAACTCACCTTCCTCTTGGCACCATCCAATGAATTGCACCAGATTTCGGTGTATCATGCGGCTTATTATCTTCACTTCATTGGTGAAGACCTTCTCTGAATGTTTGGATTCTGGGAAGATTCTTTTGACGGCAACAAGGCGATCTAAACTGCTCAAAAATCCCTTGTAAACTTGGCTGGACCCTCCTTGGCCTAGTCTTCGATCAACTGCAAAGCCATTTGTCGCAACGATCAACTCTTGACGAGAGAATTTCAGTGGCAATGCTACTATCTCTTTGTCAATGTGAGTCACAGCCCGACACTCACATTTTTTCCTCATCTTGATCATAAATAAGCAAGAACCTGCTGCAATGACTAGCAAGAGACATGCGACGGGAACTGTGATAAATGTTATCAACCTATAAATCTTAGATTTTACCCCTTTTTTTGATGTATCTGTTGATTGGGGATGTATAACATCTAAGTTTGAAGTGAACTCCCATGAATTGAGGATATGTCTCTCTGAAACACGGCCAACTGAAGCTGAAAATCCAATTGCTGCAGATTCAGGAAGAACCTTAGCAAGATCAATTTGGTGAGAAAGCAAGGAACTTTTGTTATCCGGAGAAACGGGCTCATCATCAAATGACCAGAATACACTAAGATTCTTGGTAGTAGAATTATAGGTTACCATAACATCAGTTGCTTTGCCACTGTGTGATCCTGCATTCCAACTGTCATGAACAAGCGACGAGATTGAGTTTTTGTTGATTCCTATGTGCTGCACCGGAGGATCAAAGTCCGAGTTCGCATAAGAATCGAACTCGACACAGACAATTTGGTTCCGAGGCTCATCAGCTGTGCTTACATTGAACAATCCTAAGAATCCACCAGCTGAGTTAGGTGGGATTGGGAAGCCAACAGGAGCAAGAAAAAGGGCTATGCCATCACCATATTCAGTGGCGTTGTTAGTATTGATGGTGAATGAGAAACGAGTAAAGAAGTCCGCTTGTCTCCCTGTACCAGAATCCCATATATTGATGGGTTTGGAATACTGAATGCGACCTACTTGAAAGCCTAAAACATTGCTATTGGTTAATTCAACAGATCCAGACATACTTCGCGCGGTTCCTTCGTATAATATGGAGTTTAGATTTGTGTTAAAGCTATCTATATTGAAGGAAAGAGAACTGACAAGGGGGATAACGGGACAGCAGACGAGGGAGAAGAGGATAAAGAGGGTGCACAAAGAAAGCGAACAAGACATGGTTGTGGGGAGAACTGTATTCTACAGCTGTTACAGACGAGGTTTGCACTATTCAACTGGTTCGAGATAGTGTGCTTCTTATAATGAACTCCACATTCCTAAAAACCAGTTTCTGACACGTTCGACAGCTTCGTTGCAGTTTCTGCTAAAGTCATTGGACTCCACGTGGTTCCCATCTTCAACGTCAGTGTTGGCAAAAAATTACTCTTATCAGGTGTGTGGTTCGGCACATGTTTTGGACTTTTAGAAATCTCCTTTTCACACAGCTTGCTCTTTTCCATGTTCACATTATTGAATATCAGAATCGCGCAGTCTGTTAACACTCTCATAAGAGAAGCTCTTAATGAAGGAGATGAGTATACTACTTTACTCGTAGAAAAGTCTTTTCACTCTCCATTATTTGAAACAATTACAAGACTCGTATATATATAAGCTTAAAATACGACACTTGACATACCTTAAATATATGAAAAGACACGTTTAAATAAATAGATAAAGACACTTTAATATGTGTGCCGAAATGGCTTCCATTGGAAACTGAACAGCCTTATGACCAAAAACACGAAGAGTCATGAGAGATAGGTAGGTGGTGATATCTTCAATACTCCCCCTCACTGACTACTCTCTCTAAGGATAGTCCTTGCGACCATACCAAGTTGAGCTTGGAACTCTTCAAACTTTGCAGCTTCAAGACCTTTGATGAAGATATCAGCAACTTCATCACCTATCTTGATGTACTTCATATTGATCTCGCCCTCCAACACTTTCTCTCGCGGGAAGTGATAGTGGACTTCCACATGCTTAGTCCTAGCATGGAAAACTGGATTCTCTACCAAGCTTATAGTGGATAGATTATCACAATACAATATTGTTGAATAATCTATTGACTGATGAAGATCATCCAATAACTGCACTAGCCACATGCTCTCTTGAGCTGCCATTGCTGCTGCTCTGTATTCAACTTTTGTTGTAGACAAAGACATAGTAAGCTATCTTTTACTGCACCAGGACACTATTGCTGATCCAACATTAAACGAGCATCCAATAGTTGATTGTCATGTGTGTTGATCTCCATCGTAGTCAACATCACAATGACCGATCAACTCACTCAATGATCCTTTTTTATATAAAATGCCAAAATCAAAAGTCTTCTTTACATACCTCATAATACACTTGGCTGCATCCAAGTGAGGCTTCCTTGGCTTCTCCATGAATCAACTCACTACTCCCACTGCAAAAGAGATGTCAGGCCGAGTTATGGTAAGGTAAATTAGACTACCTACCAGTTGCTTATATATAGTCGAATCTTCTAGCTCTCGACCTTTAACACATAGCTTTGCATTCTCATCCAACGGAGTAGATATAGGTTTGCAATCAAGCATTTGGATTTTTAAGAGATCTCGTGTATACTTTTGTTGACATAGGAATAATCCTTCCTTTGTCCTATCAATCTCGAGCCCTAGAAAGTGTTTTAGTCCTCCAAGCTCCTTCATCTGGAACTGCACAAAGAGGTTGGCTTTAAATTGACATGTCTCATCTTCATCATCTCCAATAATGATGAGATCATCCACATAAACTAGCACAGCTGCAACCTTTCCATCCTCCGCCTTCACGAACAGGCTCAAGTGCGCTAGAGTTACATTATAATCATTCTTCAACAAGAATTCCTAATTTTCCATACCATGCTCTCGGGGCTTGCTTCAAGCCATACAATGTTTTATTTGGCTTGCAGACATATTCTGGATGAATTTTGCTCTTAAAGCTATCCGGTTGCTCCATGTATATCTCTTGCTCGAATTCTTCATGCAGGAAAGCATTCTTCATATCCATATGCTACACATTCCACAATTTGCTTGCTGCAAGTGCTAATAGAACTCAAATAGTGGTATTCTTTGCCACCAGGCTAAAGGTCTCTTCATAATCAACCCCATATTTTTGCAAAAATCCTCGAGCCACTAGACGTGCTTTATACCTCTCAATTGACCCGTGCAATCGAGTTTTAACTTTATAAACCCATTTGCAAGAAATAGGACGTACCTCTTCAAGTTTCAGTACCAAGTCCCATGTCTCATTCTTCTTTAGTGCGAGGATTTCTTCTTCCATGGCCTTCCTCCATTACGTACTCTTGAGGCTTCTTCATATGTCGAAGGCTCAACCACCTAACATCTTTAGTCAATGCTGCATTGGCATACTTGGGGTTCGGCTTCCTTTGCCTCGTCGATCTCCGGTTGAGGCTCCTCCTCTTCAAGTTCTTCGACTTGACTTGGTTGAAGTTCTTCTGTCGACCTTAGATGCTCACTAAATGAACTTGTTGATCCTGGTGATTGTGTTTCGACATCTTTTTCAACAAGCTGATTCTCATTGAATTCTTTCAGCCTTTCTTCGACCTCTTCATCAAAATGATGTGAATTTGGTAATTCGACAGCTTGAGGTGACCACCAAGATGACATTTTATCGAACACCACATTCCTTGAATTGTAGCACCTCCCTATTGTAGGGTCGCAGCACTTCCACCTCTTTTGTTGATCATCATATCCCACGAATGTGCAGCGGACTACCTTCTTGTCAAATTTGCTGCAAAGATGATTAGGCACAAATGCATAAGATACACATCCAAAAACTCTAAAGTGACTTATCATAGGCTTGTGATTCCATAGCTTCTCGTATGGTGACATAAAACCAAGCCTTACTTGTGGCGACTGTTAGTCACATGAATCGCTGTCTTCATACATTCAACCAAAAACCTCGATGGAACATTTTCATGTGCAACATGCTCCTACATGTCTTAGCTAGATGTCGATTCTTTCTTTCGACAACACCATTTTGTTGCGGTGTATACGAGACAAATATACTGTCGACATATCTTGTACTCTTGCAAATACTTTGTAAACTTGTAAAAAGTGTACTCTGCCTTGTTATCGGTGCGTAGGCAACGAATTTTTCTACCTACTTCACTTTCAACCTTCTCCTTAAACACCTTAAATTTGATAAACACATCAGATTTTTCCTTCATGAAATCAACACAGACGTACCTGGAGAAGTCGTCGATGAAAGTGATCATATACTTGAATCCGCTAACAAATTACTGCTTCACTAGACCAAACACATCCGAGTGAACGAGCTCGAGAGGCATCCAAGTTTTGAATGACGATTCCTCATATGGAAGTTGATGTGCCTTCCCGTATTGGCACTTGGCACAAACCACATTTTCTTGCACTTCCAACTGGGGAAGACCCCTTAGCATGTTCTTTTGCATCATCACATTCAACTTGTGATAATTTACATGCCCAAGCCGCGCATGCCATAAATTGGGTGCATCATTCCTTTAGGTTTTGTTTACGTATGCTGTTTGAGCAGACATCATGTAAGCGGACTCCAGCCGACATCCCTCCATGATTGGTCAACTAGTGGGCTTCAAACTTCGGTACACCTTAACATCTCGTGAACCGAACACCACATAATTACCCGAGTCTGTGAGCTGGGACACAAACAATAAATTCTTCTTCATTCCTGGCACATGATACACACTTTTCAATTCAACTTGCTGTGAATTGAATCGAGGAGTTATCATTGTCTCGCCGATATGAGTAATTGACAACCTCAAGTCGTCTGCAGTAATAACAACACATCCTCCGGTATAACTACCCATGCTCAACAGCTTGCCTTGATCTCCAGTCATATGACTCGAACACTCTTAATCAACAATCCAGTCGTAATCATAATTAATCGACTTTTCACTTATAGAGATTAATGCCATCGCATCGTTTGACTCATTGCGAGAAGAGGTAGTGAATTCATTTGACACTACTATTGCAACGAGATGTTTGGAAATCCCATTCCTTATCTTCATTGAAATCATTCCTCTTCCATGATGCCGCAACATTTCCTTCAACTTTCTTCGCTCGACAATCTCTAGCAAAGTGGCCCTCCTTGCCGTAGACATAACATCCTACACTACGTCTTTTGCCATCGCGCCCAGCTCTCCCTTGGTCGAAGGCTCGACTCTCCTAGGCAGCTTTTGCAATCCTTCATGAGCTAGTTGCTTTTGCCATTCAACATGGCTTTTCTGGACTTGCCATCTTTATTTTCAGCACCGATTCGCCTCTAGCCCTTGAACCTTCTTTTATCACTGAAGATGGCACTTTCGTCTTCCTTAATTGAAACCTTAGACATTTGACTATCTAAAGTCTCTTGGTTAGCCAGAATATTCTCTAGATCGGTCAATGTCGGTTGAGTTGCCCATCCACGAGTAACCTTAATAAAACCGCTATACTCCGACTTTAACCCGTGAATAATAATTCTTCTCATTCTTGTTTTTGAGATGGCATTAGCGGGATCCAACTTTGAAATTTCGTCACAAATAGACTTAACTTTGGAGAAATACTAACTCACCATCATATTTTGTTGTGATATCAATAGCAGCTCGTTCTCCAGCCTTTGTAGCTTGGCATCATTCGACCTTGCGAATAATGCTGCCAAGTTATCCCACGCCTCCCTGGGAGTCTGCGCACTCCTAATGTGCGGCAATAAATCATTTTCAACAATTACAGCAAGAGCGCAAAGAGCATTACCCACTTTGATCTTCCATCTCCTCTGTTCATTATTGTCTCTGGGTCTTTGTGGTGTTCTTTGCTACTAACAATATCCCACAAATCTTGACCTAGCAAATAAAAACCGCATCCGGATACTTCAATTATTGTAATTGGAGTTGTTGAGCTTCTCAATGCCATTTGTCGAATTTGAAATCCGCCATCGACTTGAAATAATGCCCAGCACTACTCTAAGAAAACTTGATCCTCGACTAATCGATCATAGTCCCCGACGTACATCGGCAGAACTTCAACGTATTCCAATCATTGACCGCCTGCACACGAACAATGGTCCTTGACCACCGTCTTCACGAACTACGCTCTGTAAGACTTGACTCACGATCCCTGACAACCGTGCTCTCGATCCCACATAACCTTGCTCGATATCAAGTATTGAATATCAAAGTCACACAGCTCTATTAACACTCTCACAAGAAAAGCTCTTAATGAAAGAGATGAATATACTACTTTACTCATAGAAAAGTCTTTTCACTCTCCATTATTTGAACCAATTACAAGACTCATTTATATGTAGGCTTAAAACACAAATCTTGACATACCTTAGATATATGAAAAGACACATCTAAATAAATAGTAATAAAGACACTTTAATATATATGCTGAAACGGCTTCCGTTGGAAACTAAACAGCCTTATGACAAAAAACACGAAGAGTCACGAGAGATAGGCGGTGATATATTCACACATCTTGTGTTCTTGCAGCTTGTTAAGTTCATCCATTGCACGGAATTTCTTTGCCTACCGACCCAGAAAATTCAAATTGGCATGAATACCGGAACAGAAATTTACTTAGTAGTCTCATATCACAATCCGCAAAAAACTAAAGAGGGTCCATCTTAGCAACGCAAGAGAGGGGCGAAACCCATAACTTTGAACTGATTTCCATATGAAGAAGACGAAGAAGAAGCTGTGTAATGGCGAGGAATTCAAATGCAGTGAAGTGTGCCCGTTTGGCGTCTGACAAGGTTGTGCTTTTTCTCCCCCTTCCCCCCCCACTCTTAAATAGTGTGCCGATTTTTTCCAAGTTTATTTTTGTGTAAAGGTCCTTTCTAAAGGAAAAAAAAAAAATTATTCGATGTGTGTTTTTTGTCATGCGGTGAAGAGGAGTTGATCCAGCACTGGAAAGCTCCACAAGCTTGGAAGCTTGGTTGTTGGAGTGGCTATGGCGGTTTTGTTGAGAATGTGAAGATGAAGGCGAGTGTTTTGGTCATTGGATGATGGCATAGTTTCGCTCGGACTATAAAACCCACTTCTCGTTTTCCTGCCCCATTGATCTCATGAAGTACTTTACTACAAAGGTGGCAATAGGTTTTCCAACTTCTTACGACCTCTATCAGCAAGACACAATATCGATTTCTGGAAATTTCCTTCAAACAACAAATCTCTCTCAATCATGTTGGAGAAAACTTCCATGTGTGTTTTGAAGCTGACAAAATGTTTCCATCAGTCTAGTGCGAAGACTTGCAGACTCTTTAGTCAAAGTCTGAAGATCGCCAAACCGCCAGACTCAAGATTCAGAGTCTGTTCTCATTGACAGTTTCTAGATGGTTGAAGAAGACTTATCCAGAACTGAGTATCTTGTTAAGGATTTGATTCTATTAACTGAAGAAGATCTCTCGGCTGGAGATAGCATCTTGGAATATGTTATTCGTTTTAATTTCAATTCGGGTAATTTAGATCCGTTGATTGACGAAGCATACTTGAAAGGTTCTACTTATGGAAACCTAGATCCTGATTATATGGGCGAGCGGGATTGGTGGGCTATCGTCATATTCCTTAAATAATTTGAAATCTTCCTTATTGATTCTGTCCAACGGATAGATTGGAAGAACTCTTTTGGTAAGTACCAACGGGTATGAAGGCATGGATGAGTATATAAGGAAGTCGTTCCGATTATTTGAGTGTGTGCGCAATAGAAGAATTCTAAAGTCTAAAGCTCATTGTTCTTTGTCAAATTCAATTGTTGAGCGAAAACTTGTACTCAAAAAGCGTTTATATTTCGTGAGACCTTGAGGAAGTGTAGCGAGTCTCTACACCGTGGAATCAAGGAAGTGCTATCTTGTAACAACTCTTTTCATTCTTAGTGAAATCCAACCGGTGTGCTATCGGTGCGAAAGAGTGAACGTAGGCTTAGATCAAGCCAAACCACTATAAACCTTGTGTTCTTATTCTCTCCTCTAAGCTTTTACTTTGATCGCAACAGTATTTGTTTGTTAGAGTCTAATTTCCTTTGCTAAACGAGTCGGTTCAAAAGTAAAAGTATAATCTTTACATTGCAAAATTTGTTTTCACACCTATTCACCCCTTTAGGTGCTCATACTAGCTTTCACAAATCAAACTGCGAGATTCGCAAGTTGACCATACTTTATGACGGTTCTTGCCGTGTGTCTTTTGCCATTAATGATTGTGACCGGGTTATGCTTGCTCGTGGAGAAAAAGTGAAAAAGCGCGCGAAATGTGGGTACCACCTTTGGAGACTTTGATTGTAAAGCGGTGCTGACTGGGTAAAAGAGCAGACGCCTGGAAAAAAGAACGTTCAACGGCCAATAAAAGGAGCCCTTAAGCTATTAAAGGGGAGAGCGCGCAAAGAGAGAAGAAAAGAAAGGTGGAAAGAAAAAGGAAGGGATACACAAAATGGACTTCGAAACGACGTGAAAAATGTCTTTTAATATATATATAATATGTATGTGTGTGTGTGTGTGTTATGTTTAATAAATGGAGTTGAGAAACATTATATAATTTGGATTTGCAAAATTTTTCGGTGAAAGAAAAGCTCTTGGTTTTAGTATGGTTTATGAATGGTACATCCATGGATTTGTGAAATTCTTTATGAAATGTATTTTATTTGAAAAAAATTGAATTGCGAAATGTGATTTGATTCGGTTTGTGAAACCGGTTTATGAGATGGATTTTAGATTTGATTATCATATTAGAGTATGATGATTTGGTACTTAATATCGTTGTGAACCCAATAGGGGTTTGTGGGTATGCATATCTTTGTGGACCAACACCGATGATATAGATAAGACCTAGCAAAGGAGAATCCCTCGCCTTATGACGGGGTGTTATGCATGAATATGGTTAGATATTTGAGCACGAATTTGGTCTATGGGATGGACCATTGACCTATAGTTTGAGATTAGTTAATGGAATGGACTATCGACGTATGATTTGATGATATTAATGAATGGAATGGACCATTAATATGTGAGTTCTTGAGATAGATCAATGGACTTGACCATTGATATTTTGTTTGATATTATTGAAGAAATGAGTATTTTAAATATGTATAAAGCTTTGTTGAAAAGATAAAACTTATTTTTGACCTTGTATATATTCTATACTATGGATTCAAATTGAATGAGTTTCAGTATAATATTGTAAATATGCATAGTAGATATTCGATCTACTTAGAAGAAATATACACTATCCATTGAGCTATAATTACCCTTAACATTCATTCAAATTTTTTAGGTTTTTAGCTAGCGATAAGTAGCATGAGGGTAATATTGACGGGAACTTCTAGTAGTTGAATTGTGGGATTCCGGGTGTGACTATTACAGACTTTTCTTACACTAAAAATGGACTAGACAAATCCAGATACATCTCATAAGATGCCTCATGAAGCATACTGACGCCAGTGACACATACTACGATTCAAATAGACAAACTCACATGCATCTCGCAAGATGCTCCGTAAAACATACTAATACAAACGGTGGCCAATGTTAGCTCATTAATGGTACTACTGTGACTGATTACGGGTATTGCAAGGTCACTCTCTGAAAGGCCACTTTCGGATGAGGCGATGTCTTCGGTATTGCGTTCTTGTGAGAGCATTATACGCGTGACATTCTGAATATCGGCCCCGTCTCGATAATATGAAATTGGCATTTTGTCAACACGCCTATGGTCCTTTTTCTCTGAGTTGGCCACTCACGATTTGACTAATTTATTAGGTAAAGCCGTTAAGAGATATAAACACGACAGACTTAAGAATTCGATCGGAAATCAACTGCTCGACCATAATAATCAACAAGGGTTAATACGACACCGTTATAATTGAATTGTGATAGGATATAGGTTGATTCAACGGAATCACGTAATTGAATTGTGGGTGATTCCGCGTAATTGCAAAATTCGCATCGAATGGCACTAATCCGATTTTCAATCGAAATTATACTCGGGACATGTAATTGAAACCTTGTGATTTTCATGATAACCGAGAGTCGCACAAACGTGGATCGAAAATTATCCACCACGGTTCAAACGCTAAAATCCCTACAAACTACCTGATAGGTTAGATGTACTAAAATCGCATACGATCAATTTTAACCATAAAATTGAATTCAGTATGTGGCAGTATCCCATATAGCTAGGGTACAGCATGTGGCCTACTTCAAACAATGGTGCTACGATGCCTTCAGTGAGAACAACGGATCCAGACATAGTTCTCGCAGCTCCTTCGAGTAGTGTGCCGCCTCCATTAGAACAGACGAGGGAGAAAAGGATCAACAAAGTTCACAAAGGAAGAGAACAAGACATGGTTGTAAGGAGAAGTGTATTCTACAGCTGTTAAATATGAGGTTTGTACCATTCAACTGGTTTGGGATGGTGTGCTTTATAGTTAACCACGCATTCCTAAAACCAAAATTTGACCCGTTCAACAGCTTCTTTGCAGTCTCTGCCGAAGTGGTTGGACAGCGGACACTTACTAGGAAAATATTTTCTTGGTCTTCCTTGTACCTTAAATAACCTCGCTTTCTAAGTGGCTCCTCCGTGTGGTTCCCCATCTTTAGTGTCATATCAGTAATAAATCGCTCCATTGATAAATCGAGATGTGTCCGGCGAGGCCCATGTTCCGGATTTTCCTAGGAGTCCTTTTCTCACTCGCTTGCTCTTTTTCCATGAACACCATTCACATCTTCTTTTCTTGCTCCTTGCTAAGTTCACCCATTGCACGGAATCTCTTTACCTACCAACCCAGAAAATCCAAATCGGTGTGAAAACAAGAACAAAAATTGACTGTCATCGTCTTAGATCACACTTGGTCAAAAACTACAGAGGCTCCATCTTTGCAACACGACGAGAGGAGGCGAAACCCTTGACTTGTGAACCAATTCTGAAATGAAGAAGACGAAGAAGGAGCTGTGTAAATGGTGAGGGAAATTCAAATGTAGTGAGGTGTGTGAACAAACAAGGTGCCGATTTTTCCCAAATTGCTTTTATGTAAAGGTCCTTTTTATAAGGAAAATAAAGAATTTATGTTATGTGTATTTTCTGTCATGCAGCTGAAGAGGAGTTGATCCAGCACTGGAAAACTCCACAAGCTTTGAAGCTTGGTTGTTGGAGTGGCTATGTCAATTTTTGTCGAGGATGTGAAGATGAAGGCGATGGGTGTTAATGAAAAAGAGAAGGGCGATTCAAAAAGGAAGTTCTGAACAATTTAAAACATGGACATGATTGATCAATGAATGGAATGATTTATTAGTAACTTGGCAAGACATGCCTCACCCAATATTTTCTCCATCTCCATCTAGAAATGTTGAATGAGAAAACCGTGTGTACATACTTTCAAGTGCTTTTTATGGTTTAGTTATGGAGCAAATTGAACCTAATTTCTCAATCCGGAGGAAAATCGTATTGCCGAATGTCATTTTATTTGTAGCTTAGATGTCAACATCTGTAGCAAGACAAGTTGGATTATTTATTCTAAAAAGAAAGCCGCATAAGATGGTCAATGCTATCTGAATGATCAATTTTCTTTAATATGGTGGTGGTTTGTTAATCGCTTATGACACTAAAATGAGCGCTGTGAGAAAGTTACGACACTATTGGAAAAATCTCTTAACATAATTCTCTTGTACCCAACAAAGATTTAGTCACATGAACATCTGCGATGGCGATGCATTTTCCTCGTGCCGGTTGGCTTCATAATCCCCACCCAACTCCAATCAGGCCTACTTAGGATTGTTCGGCGAAAGCACTGTGGATCATGGAAAAAGTAACCAAGATCTTTATTTGTCGGGTTTGACAAGTTTGGAAATAGGGAAGTTAGCCCTTTATACACGCACGTTGGGATCAATATCTCACTTTCCTCGCTAGTACATGGCAGTTGGGATCCTGAGTCATATAATGGAAAGCAATTAATGTTTCGGTGACCTGCAATTCCCGCTACCAAAATACCTTAGCTTATTTTGATCATTGGATGACGGCACAGTTTTGCTTGACTATAAAACCCACTTCCTGCTTTCCTGCCTCGTTGATCTCATGAAGCACTTTCCCTTAAATTGTCGAAATTGCGTTTTCAGCTTCTTATGACATCCAACGGCAAGACACGGCAGCATTAATTCGTGGAAATTGTCTTCAAACAACAAACCTCAATCAAACCGCAAAATTTGTAGGTTGACCATGCTTTTTGACGGTTCTTGCAACACGTCTCTTGTTATCAATGGTCATGACCGGGTTATGCTTGCCCTGGAGAAAATATTAGGTGCATTTTATTTGCCATGTGGGATATATACGAAATCACCTAGCGACACATATTGATCCGGGCCCATCGGAAGATTATTCAAAATTTATGGCAGACCCCCTCTCTCTCTCTCTCTCTCTCTCTCTCTCTTCTTCCCCTCCCCCTCTCCCGGTTGAAATTGCTCCTCCATTACAGAGAAGGAAAAAAAAAAATCTTCATTCATGTTTGGGTTTTTCCCACACTCTCCGTGATCTCTATGAAGAATGTGTGCGTCTTTCGAGGTTCGGGCGTGACAAATCGATTCACAAATGAGGGTAGCACATTTGTAAATATAAAGCGGGCCTTTAATGAAAAATTAGTCTTCCAACGATCCAAGTGGCTTTGATGTAAATACTATATTTTGAGGAAATTCATATTCATCAACTTATTTTGAAGTATATGTTTTTGGATTATACTCTAACCTAATAAAGATTATATACACTACAAGTACAAAGTCGAGACGATATTTTCATGTACATATAATGGAAAAACAAAACAGAACTGAAAACCCACGAATCCCATAATAACATGCAATTTGTTTAGAGCGTGGGTAAATCCTGCAGATAAAAACGGGACAAGTCCTATGTAAGACCTTTGTGTTCCCGAAATTTTGTTGTAATTTACTTGATATCATCGCAAGGTTGGTCATATTTTATATGTAGTAAGTTAACTCCATGGTCGTAATTCATCTATAGTTGCGTTTTCTAACCTATAATTAGCGATTTACCTTTAACCTGAAAATGGTAGCCCTTAATAATTAACCAATAGCATTGTAAAGTACCACAAATTTTTGTGAGTGGCGGTATTTAAACTGAATAGTAAGTGTAATTTTCCTATGAGCCCTTGGGAACGACATATTAGTGATCATTATTCAAATGCGGTAATTTTCGTATAAGCCATTGGGAATGACATATTAGTAATCATTATTCGAATGCGGTAATTTACCTTAAAGAATCGTAAGGCCAATTTTCCCGAAGTGCGTAACTTCCATAAAATATTGTGAGCAACTTGAGTTCATTTTAGATTTTTTTCTATAGTAGTAACTTATCTTAGAGATCATAATATTTCTTATATGGTTAGTAAATTTAACGGCCCTGCTGTAAGTATTTCGTAATTTCTAGAAATTATTAGTGACATCAACAATTTTCTTTACAGCCAGTGATCGCTCTTAAATGTGCGTATCTTATTATCTAGGAACGTATTCTCTCTTAATCTAACGGCTAGGATTGAGTGGGATGGATCCCATATTTTCCTGTACGTGACCTTATGTCGAGATTGAATTATGGTGGACAACTCAATTTGCGTCCCTGTCGTGTCGATGTTACCCGTCAAACACGGTGGGAAGATGGGCCATCACGGTGTCTAAGTCTAACTTAAGGAAGATTCCCTTTGGAAATTTCATGGTCGCTTGTACTATCTTCACAAAGACTCGGTTGTCCGCGACCAATTCTAATTCTTGCTCAAACGCGTCCATAGTTTGTAGGAGAACGCATTTAATTTTATTTCTTTTTTTGTCGAAGAGATTTATTTTATTTATATTATAAGATAGAAGCGACAAACCCCACAGCTGGGGCATCAAACATAACAGAACCCAGAGGCTTAGGGGAGGAGAGGCCTGCTAGTTTGGAGGGATGGTCTTCAGTCGCTGATGTCGCGCGCCCAGTCCGCTACTGCATTAGCTGATTGTGGGCAGCAAGCCAAGCCCACAAGCGGCAGTTGCTACAAAAGAGCTTTGCATTCGAACAAAAGTGCATGTGCTTGCTAGTCCATTTCCTCTTCATGCTTCAAGTAGTTCGTGAGAGTTTGGTTGTCGGACTCCACCAAAGCCTCCCCAACTTTTTTGTCTTTCAAGTACTTCAAGGCTTCAAGAACCCCTAGGGTTTCCAACTGCAGAACCGTCTCCACCCAGACAAGCTTCGTGAATCTATCTATGAGGCTGCTGGAGGAGTCCCGGACGACGCAAGACACGGCTCCCTCCATCGATCCCTCACACAGCAACCCATCTACATTAAGCTTGAAGGAGCCGGCTTTCGGAGCTTGCCAAGTAAGCGAAATCTACTGCTTTTCAGTTTTTTTTGCTGGAGAATACCTAAATCCCCATTTTTGGTAGCTAGCTTGCTGAAATTTTGCTAGATCTATGACTTTGCAGACCTCTGGTTTTGTACCTCGAAAGACAAAATTGTTGCGCTCCTTCCATACTTGCCAAAGAAGATTTATGATCCTTTCCAGAGATGGGAGGTGCGAATTTTTCCTTATAAATTGTACCAGCCATTCATCCGTTCATTTAACCTCCTATTCGTCTACTTGCAGGTTAATTTCCGAGTGGTTCCATACCCTTGCAGCCCATGGACAAAGGAGAAGGGTGTGTTCGACCGTTTCCACTTTGACTCGGCAAAGATCACATACCGGATCAGGTAAGATCTTTCTTTTCCATAGGTTCTCCTTGGTTTGTATGGCGTTTTGACAAGCATTCCATACAAAGATCTTCACTTTTGGGCTGGTTCGCATATGCCATATTGCATTCCATAGCTCTATTGGTGTTTGATATGAGGAAGAAGGGTGTTATGTTGCTCTGCTTGCTATTGTTCTATCTCTTAGCAAGTTATAGCCATTTTTTACTGTAAATGACCCATTCTTCGTGCCTGTCCTCATTAATTCATCGATGGTAAAATGACAATTAATTGGAATTGCAAGGATTTCCTGAGTTGTCTGCTCATCAAATAGGGTATTTATCAATGGTTCATTCCATCGTTGTGTCTCAAGGTTCATCAACTCGAAACTTTCTGTGGATTATTTCTATTTGTAGGCCCTCTTATTAACCCTCTTTTTAGCCATCTATCTATTATGATATCGATAGTTTCTCCATTTCCTATCGACCATCTGACTGAATCCGCAATAGCCTCCCTTCCTATAAGCAAACTTTTCCACCCCCATGAAGGTTTAAAACCTTTATCAGCAAGCTAGAAGTCTGTGCGACGGAAATAGAGCCCTTTTAATAATTTACTCCACAACGCGTCCGGATTTTTTACTATCCTCTAAGCTTGTTTACCTAATAGGGCTTTATTAACTGTAAGCAAGTCTCTAAATCCCATTCCTCCCTATCTTTCCTCATCTTCATGATTTCTCATCTCTTCCAATGCAAACCAGCCTTTGATTCACTGTTTTTCCACCAAAATTTATCTATTTTTTTCTCTATAGCCTTGCAAATTGACATCGGAATTTTAAAAACTGACATGGCATATTGTGGTACCGCCTGCACCACTGATTTTAGGAGTATTTCCTTTCCTGCTTTTGATATGATTTGTTCCTTCCAGCCCTCTAATTTCATATTGACCCTATTTAAAATCCACCCAAACATTTGCCTCTTCGATGCTCCCCAATCAGAGGGAATTCCCAGATACTTACCTAATCGCTCTAGCTCTGGTACCCTCAGTTCTCTTTTCATATTATCCCTTAATAGAGATGGACAGTCTTTACTATAGAAGATGCCAGACTTGTTTAGGTTTACAGCTCGTCCTAAGGCATAACAATACTGATTAAGAACAATTGTAACATTTTGGCATTCTGTAAGATCCATCCAAGAAAAAGATTGAATCATCGGCAAATAATAAATGAGTCAAAGTAGGGCAAAATCTGTTCAACTTAATTCCTTTAATATTCCCATCTTGTAGAGCTTTACCCATCAAAAATGACAAACTGTTTGCCACCAAAATAAACAAATAGGGTGATAAAGGGTCTCCTTGTCTAATACCTCTGGTGGGAGCGAAAAAATGAAGGGTTCCGCATTAAACTTGATGCTGAAAGTGACATATTGCATAATCCGGTGAAACCATTTAGCACAGAACCCCATTTTCAGCACGCAGCCTTCTAAGAAATCCCATTCAATTTTGTCATATGTTTTATGCATGTCAAGTTTTAGCACCGCTTGGAAATGTTTTTTCCTTTTTCTCATTCTTGATTGATGCAACACCTCTTGAACAATATAAATATTATCTTGAATTTG